>CBVK0100465964.1:0-37035 GCA_900067695.1 Picea abies | reverse complement strand
CTTGGTCTTTGAGCAAGTAAAAACTAGTATGGTATTGGTTTGGTGGAAGTTAACGCAACCATTCCAAGTCCCTTCCACCACCCTTCATTATCCATCGTGGTTTCTTTTAGCACATCCCCCTCCCAACAGTCTTGCAACACATATTCATAACATAATTTACATTCATCGACCTTTTATACAAAGCTCCATCAAATCAAACATTCACATGTTTGAGTTTGCCATAGTTCTTCGTCAATATAGTTATTTTTACAGAGTGGGGGAAACAGGGTGTTACAATTCCCTCCCCCTTAAAGGAACATCGTCCTCAATGTTCTATCTATCAATTATGACGTGTATGTATAGAAGTAAACAAAATCAGATATGCCTGTTTCATGGCATCTTCCATTTCCCACGTAGCCTCATCGGGGCCAAAATGTTTCCACTGCACCTTGACCTGTGCAATGGTTCGGTTCCTGAGTGGGGTTTCCTTTCTGTCCAGTATGCATAGAGGTTCTAGCAGGAATTTTCTCTCTAGATCCACCTGGATCATAGACCAGACAATTATATCATTAGAATCATGTACATATTTCTTCAACAATGAAACATGGAAAACATTATGTGCTTTCACTGTGGGATGAAGTGCTACCCTATAGGCTACAAGCTCCACTCTATCTAGAACTTCAAAGGGTCCACAATACCGAGGTGCCAACTTGGCACAATCTTACATTCTCAGGGAACTCTTCCTGGGCCTAACTCTGAGATATACGTCGTCTCCCGTCTTGAATTCTCTAGGGGTTCTCTTTCTATCAGCGTAACTTTTCTGTCTGTTCTGAGCGACTTTCAAATTTTGCTTTATTTGAATCACTTGTTATTCCATTTCTTTCAACATGTCGGGTCCAATAGTAATTATGTTTACGGGATTACTCCAATTGACTGGAGTGTTGCATGGCCTACCATAGAGGACTTTGAAAGGGCTCATCTTTAGTGATTCTTGGTAGCCGTTGTTGTAGGCAAATTCCACCAGTGGCAAGTAATCTTCCCACTTTTTAGGTTGATGCATTACATGCATCCTTAGCATGTCTTCTAATATTTGGTTCACTCTTTCCGTCTATCCATCGGTTTGAGGATGATAGGCTATGTTGAACAATAATTTGGTCCCCAGACCAGCATCAAGGATTTCCAAAAATTTGAGCTAAATTTTGTGTCTCTATCAGACACGATCTCCTTAGGCATGCCATGTAGTCTAAATATTTCCTTCATGAATATGTTGTCGATGTCTATTGCCTTGCAAGTCGATTTTATGGGGATAAAATGAGCGGACTTGCTCAATTTATCCACCACTACCATGATGGCATCATTCTGTCGGGCCGATGTTGGTAATCCGGTGATGAAATCCATGGAGATGGTCTCCCATTTCCATTCTAGGATTGGTAGAGGTTGTAATAATCCTGTTGGGTGTCAGTGTTCTGCTTTAACTTGTTGGAATTCTATACATTTGGCTAAATACTCAGCTATGTCTTTCTTCAATCTAAGCCAATAGAATTGTTTCCTAGTGGTCGCGATCATCTTCTGGTATCCTGGGTGACCGGTATACGGTCTTTTATGTAGTTCATCCATTATGAACCTCTTCAAGTCGTCACAGTTTGGAATATACAATCTATTTCTGTAAGTTAGTAGACCTCCATCTAACATCTAGTAGCCTTCGTACTTTAGCCCTACAGGTTCTTTCTCCAAGTATGAGGTCACGATTTGGAAGAATGCATTTGTTTCTTGTGCATTCTTGACTCTTTCCCTGACGTTGGTCTCGTAGGTGCTCACCGCTGCCAGATGAATTGTTTTCATACTTCTAAGTTCTACTAAGGGCATCAACCACCTTATTTTCCTTTCCCTTGATATGTTTGATTTCGAAATCAAACTCGCTAAGAAGGGTCATCTGCCTAGCTTGTCTAGCATTGAGTTTTGGTTGGTCAAACAGGTGTCGCAATCCACAATGATCTGGCATAAGTACAAATTTCCTACCCATGAGGTAATGCCTCCACATTTTCAAGGCGTGCACTATGGCGGCCAATTCTAGATCATGGGTCACATAATTGACTTCATGCTCATTCACTTTTCGGGATTCATAGCAAACTACGCTTCCTTCTTGCATAAGGACTCCTCCGAGCCCTTCCTTGCAAGCATCAGTGCACACGAGGAACTCAGTTTCGAGAACTATGATCTTCAGCACGGGTGCATGGGTCAGTAGGTGTTTTAGGGTCTGAAACCCTTCTTCGCATTTCGGGGTCCAAAGGAATTTAACTCCCTTCTTCTAGAGGGCAGTGATTGGACAACCAATCTTGGAGAATCCTTTTATAAATCTCCTATAGTATCCTGCCAAGCCCATAAAGGATCTAATGTCTGAAACGTCCTTTTGTGTAGGCCATTCCATGATAGACCTGATCTTGTCAGGGTCTACTGCTACCCCTTCTTTAGATATGACATGGCCCAAGTAATGTATTTGCTTCTGGAAGATATCACACTTGCTAAACTTGGCATAGAGTTTATGTTCTCTTAGCACTTGAAGCACAAGTCTAATATGTTCCTCTCTATTCTTGGAGCAGATTAAGATATCGTCAATAAAAACAAATACGAATTTGTCTAGGAATTTGCTAAGCACATTTTTCATCAAGCACATAAAAGTGGCAGGGGCATTGGTTAATCTAAATGGTACTACCACAAACTCGTAGTGACCATATCTCGTTATGAAGGCGGTTTTGTGGATGTCTTTACCCTTAATTCGGACTTGATGGTATCCAGATCTCAAGTCAATCTTTGAGAAGATGGAAGCACCTCCCAATTGATTGAACAAGTCATCGATCTAGGGTGAAGGGTACTTGCTCTTTATGGTCACCTTATTTAGTTGTCTATAATCTATGCACAGTTGGAGGGTACCATCTTTCTTTTTCACGAACAGGACTGGTGTTCCCCATGGAGACACGTTGGGCCGAATATAGCCTTTGTCCATCATTTCTTTTAGTTGTAATTTAAGCTCAACTAGCTCGGGTGTGCTCATCATGTAGGGTGTCCTAGACACTGGCACATCTCCTGGTGAAGTTCTATCAAGAAGTCAATGTCCCTTCTCAGAGGTAGACCCGATACCTCTTCTGGAAACACATCTCTAAATTCTCTTAGTATGGGGTGGTCTTCGAGGCTTGCTTTGTCGTCCTCAACTGATTCCAACACATGTATCACATATAGTTGGAATCCCTTTTTGCAATACTTTCTCATTTGAAGGGTTGATATTCGTCTCACCAAGACATGTTTATGGATCCTTTTAAGGGTTATCCTCCTTCCTTCTTCACTTACACATTCTAAGGTTTTATGGTAACAATCCATTCTGGCTTTATATGCAGCTAGCCAGTCCATGTCAATCAACAGGTCATACAATCCTAGGGGTAGTATGTTAAGGGTTGCTTGGGTGGAGAATTCACCCATAGTGAATTGGCAAGCTGGTATGACCTCTGCTACCTTTCTTTTGGTGTCAGTGGCTAACTGTACCAACCATGGTTTGGCATGTTTATGTGGCTGTAATTTACACTTATCAACAGCCTGAGGGGCTATATAACTCAAATTTGAACTAGGGTCAATTAGAATAGATACTAGGTGGTTAGTGATCATACCTTCCATCTCCACCATTGAAGCTTGGTGGTCGGCTTGTTTATTATCCACAGCTGCATAAATTCGTAGCATACTCCTGGCCACATCATTGACGGTGGTAGCCTCTTGGACGTTGTAAATTCTCCTACTATTTTGTTGTCGGTGCAGGCAATCCCTTAGTAGATGTTCATCTCCATAAGCCCAGCATTTCAAGGGTTCTTTCTTTGGATTATCAATCTTTGCGGGGGTTGACCCAAAAGGCTTATTTCCACTCTGGGAGGGGAAATTCTGTTGGTGTACACTTCGGGTAGGAAAGCTCATCCTTGTATCCTTTTTATAGTTTTTAAATCTTGGGTATTTAAACCCCTTTTTTCTGGAATCCCGAACCATTCTTCTGCTTCTAACCTTCGCGAGGTTCTGTCCGAAGCCCAAACTGTTCATAACAATATCTTGCCTTTCGGATAATGTCTTCTAGGGTCCTCGACTCGTCAAACTCAATCCTGTTATGATAGTCCTTAGGTAGCCCACTGATAAATCGTTGCACCTTTGCCTTTTCTACTTTTATGTAGGGTATGTACCTTAGCAACTCAATAAATATGTTGACATATTCTTCTACGGTGAGTTGCCCTAGCTTGAGTTCATAGAATTCTTTAGTCTTTTCGTCGAAATACTTTTCCAACAGATACTTCTTCCTGAAGTATATTTCAAACCACTCCCAAGATAGGTCTTCTTCGTGAACCCCTTTTACATTCTTAAGGTCTTCCCACCAAATGGAAGCCTTTCCATTCAAGTTGAAAGTGGCTACTTGGGCCTTCGAGTTTCCCGAGAAGTCGTGGACTCTGAAATACTTCTTTAGTCCAAGCAGTCAAACCTCTACTTCCTCTCCTCTCTTTATCTCACCGTCGAAAGAGGGTGGTTTGGCCTTCTTGAATTCTTCGAGATTGTGAATTTTGGAATGCTTTCGCTTCTTTCGTTTTCTTCGGGAATATGAACTAGTTCTGCTACTAGAAGATCCCTCCGAGTCACTAGTTTCCTTTCCAAAGGAAACGTTCGATGATTGTCCCCTATCTCCGGGCTAGGCCTTCCGCGAGGTGCTCTTCCCAGTGTAGCCACTCAAAAGGCCACGTTTTTGTATCTCAGGTGGACTTCGACTCTTCTTTGTCTATCATCGATCCCCGTGACTGGTGTCAGGTCCATGCTGCAATTGTCTTTGTATGTCGGATAAATTCTGTAGCAAGACTACATTAATTTCCATTTTCTTCTCTTGCTCTTTTATCAACCTCTCGTTGTTGGCCTTCCAGCTTTGTAGTTTGGCCATGCGACTCCTCACAGTCTCAGCTAGATCCAGAGGGGTCTCTACAACCCTCCTTTCATCAGAATATTCGTCTCTATTGTGGGAGTTGTCCCCCACCTCGTGGTGCGTCACCATTCTATATGTCTGCAGTTTTCCCACGGTTGATCGTTCGCTTGCATGTAGACAAAACACTTGTTGTTAGCTAACATTATTTTCATTCATAACCAACACATAAATTCACATTTCTCAAATGCATACACACAGTAGGGATTTCATTCTTTTCTTTAATAACATTCTTAACTTTGACTTTTGGTAAAGGGGGTTAAGATAGAGGGTTACTCTTTTTAATAGTACTTCAAATGGAGTTTCTACGCGACTCATGAGCCCAAGCAGGCCAAGTGTTGTAACCATGCTCTGATACCAATTTGTCACACACCCACGACGACATAACAAAATTTTCGCCTTTTTCTCAAAGGACATAATTCCCAAATTCCTACAGGGGCCTAGCGCAGACTAGC
Organism: Picea abies; assembly: GCA_900067695.1. Taxonomy (NCBI): domain Eukaryota; kingdom Viridiplantae; phylum Streptophyta; class Pinopsida; order Pinales; family Pinaceae; genus Picea; species Picea abies. Next base: position 31,608 of record CBVK0100465964.1, on the reverse strand, counting down.
TCATTCCTCATCCTCCACCTCATGATCGAGACCCGCGACCATAGGCTTAGTTTAAAAGGCTCATCGTATTTCGCAACATCGGGGCTCTCAATGCAAGGCGTCCCAACCTCTTCATCTCCTTCTGTCCCGAAAGCGATTAAGGGGCCCAACGCGTGCTAGCCCTCTCACCTATGATCACGACATGACCCTCCTCCACACAACCATGACCTACAACCATAGGTTATTTCGCGATTTCGGGACTTCACGTCCCTCGACTTCTCATTTCTTCAAATTCTCGGGTCCCAAAATACTAATCCCCGAGTTAGACCCTTAGCCAACTACTAGTGTCTGCCTCCTCATTCTACCACACGACCCTGTCCTGTGACCTAGGGTGACCCACTGAGCGAGTTGGGGTTTTGTATGTCAGGATTTCACGACTTGCAAAACCGAGAGATTCTTCCCTTTGGTCTCCTGAACGCCGAAACTCATTCACGCTAAATCGACGGTCCAGATCACTCCTAGATCAACAACCACAATTACATTGTGAATTTACAACTCATGAGTTTGTGCGGTCCTACCCTTTGACCACTCCAAGTCGCGAGTTAGCGAAATGCCACCCAACTACCACGCGTCCCTGCTGAATGGATGGTCCTGATTAAATCGGGACTTTTAGGACTATGACGAGTCCATCCTCCCATCTACACAAGGGTTAAGATTGACGGTCTAGATAGCTCCCGATGGATCTTGGGATCTACGGTCCTGGTTCCATCGCTACTTCTGAAGGCTGGAGGGGTCGAGGCGTTAACACCCACGCTCCTTCTCTAGATCCATTAGTCCTGACAGACCTGGGGTATTTTCGAAAGGATCTCGTCCGTTCGTCTACCAAACGAAGGGATACTCCCTTTAGATAATTGGATTCACTATCCTTTCTGAACTTGGGTCACAAAATTCAACCTTTCGAAGCTTCAAACTCCCACGACTCTGAAACCTTAGAGAACTACTCTTTCTTGCATAGGTTTTCCAGACCCGGATCACATGAACCTTCAGATGGTTCTTGGGCAATTATCCCTGATTTTAGTCGGGTTTCCTGGTAAAGGCTCGGTATGGTTCCAAAGTTATGAGGCGATTCTTGGGGAAAGGTGCTCTCGAGGAGCCATCCTAGAATATTGCGAAGGTCAACCAGATGGATCTATTCTCAATGGTATGGATGCATGCTTTGAAATTAACTAATTTACACAGACATCAACTATGGCATATAAGTATAAACATTCATCCATGATATTCGATTCAAAATATAAGGCATAAAACACTTATCATAACCACAGGGTGTGATGCAACTGCTAAGAGGGGTGCTCGTTTCCACCCAACCATAGGCTCAGTGACTCCAAACGGATTTACCACTAGCCACCCCTGAGCTAGACCATGATGCTCTAAGATTCAATCTCTTACTTCCAGCTCAACGGAAGTCAAGGATGAAGGTTACTCTCCTTCTCCTGATACAGACAAAAATCGAGAACGAAAGTTACTCTCCTTCTCCTGTGTTCAGAACTCCCTGTGGTTCCAGGGTTTTGCGGTTCTCTTCTGCGATCCCTGTCGCGCACGCTCCCTTTCTCTACCCCTTCCCACACTTCCTTTCTTTCCCTTCTCTGCAAGATTGTGTGTGGTGCGAATTCCCCCATCTGTGGTCAAGTTTGAGAGCTTTACGGATGGGTGGTTCGCCCCATCCCCTCATTAACTCTTGAGGAGCCTCCCCACCTAGCATCTTGATGGGAAATTCATTCCAGGGTCAGAGAGTTGCCTTGGTCTTTGAGCAAGTAAAAACCAGTATGGTACTGGTTCGGTGGAAGTTAACACAACCATTCCAGGTCCCTTCCACCACCCTTCATTAGCCATCGTGGTCTCTTTTAGCACATCCCCCTCCCAACAGTCATGCAACACATATTCATAACATAATTTACATTCATCGACCTTTTATATAAAGCTCCATCAAATCAAACATTCACACCTTTGAGTTTTCCATAGTTCTTCATCAATATAGTTATTTTTATAGACTGGGGAAAACATGGTGTTACAACTACCTGGAACCAGGTCAATACCATTGTCATGCTCACCATGTGAAGGCGGTAAGCCACTGGGAATTTAAAACACCTATTGATGTTTAGATATGACCACCTACAAATCAAGGTGATAATCTTATGGGGGGGTGTCCACCACTTACATGGCTTGGAACTAGGCAATAATGCCTGAGTGGCCCTTCTTCAATAACTTCTACATACATTGAGAGCTAATAATTTTAGGGGAATTGGATTTAAGCCCCTTGAGGATATTTTTTTCTCTTTCTTAGTAAAGTTTATACATAAATCCTTGAAATCTATGGTGACTTGTCCCAAAGTGCATAATAATTCTACATCAAGAACTACATCACAACATCTCATTTCAATAGCAAACATGTGGGATTTGAGATGATACTTTCCCATTTGAAGTCTCACATTCTCACATTAGCCTCCACATTTCATCATACCACCCCTAGTTATCATAACTTGAAATTTCAATATGGCATGGACATAAAAATGGGTTTCTTCAGCCACACTCCTATGAATAAAATTGTGGGTGTTGTCATTGTTAATCAAAACAATCACCTTGCAATTCTTGATGTAACCAATCAAATTTAGAGTTTGGATACTTCATAAAGTATGGAGAGAAATTTGGGGTTCCTCACGAGGAGCTTGCAAGGTGGTATCTTCTTGAATGAGAAGGATTGTGTCTTCCAATTTTGGTTCAAGGGTGTCTTCAACTAGGATATCTTTCAAATGATCTTGAGGGGATACATCCATTTCAAATCATTTTTGTTCTTTACATTTGTGCCCTTTGAAATACTACTTATCACGATTATAGAAAAGTTTGAGGTGTTATCATTTCCATCTCTTCCAACTACAACTTTGGATTCTCAAGGGATGAGAGGTGGAGGGGTCGGGGGTAGTTGCCAAAGGAGGGACAGTGTGCGTAATGAATGAAGATCTTTTGGTTTGGGCATTGATCACCATCTTGACTTCTTTAGCTCTCTCACAGACTTCCAACCAAGTAGTTTGTGATCTAATTGCCTCCTTAAGACTATTAATGAAACATTCCTTAAAAAGGAAATAGACGGGCTCTCTATGTACATAACCAACTACTCAAAGGTTGTGATAAAGTGTATATCTATGCCTGCTTGACGTAATTTTGTTATTCGCCTAAAAAAGTGATTGTTTCATTTAAAACAAAACATAAATGGTCTTCACAAAGGGGCTCTAGGAATTGTGGTTGCCATGAGATTTTTTATACCATTGCCAACATTCTAGATCTAAATATAAAACCCCCACTTGAAGCTTATTTAGTTCATCAATATTCCATGGAGAGAGAAATAGTGTTTCAATGGGGTAACCTAACCAAAGGGATGAAAACCATCAAATTTATTCATGTCTACCTTTGGAAAGGGTGCCATGAATTATGGTCCTAAAATGGTGTGTGATGGGTATCTAGAAAGAGTGTGTTAGCGTGCTACTCTTCATTTGTTAAAGATTCACCCTTGGTATGTGTGGATTTGGCACCTTGATACTCGAGGTTGTACATATATACTTGAACATGCTCTTAAACTCAACACATTGGTGGTCATTCTTTAAGGAGAGATCTTTGACTAAAGAATCAAGCTTAGAAACTTTGCATTCAAGTTGTTGGTGCGTAGTGTGTAGGTCCTAGGTTTGGTTATGAATATGGGCCATGAGACCACTTAAGATCCCATCAAAGTGTTATCCCAAACATATATCAATATGACCAATGGCTTGAAAGGAGTCTTTTGAGATATATCACTAACATTATATTATTGAGTCCATACAAAAAGGGTTACTAGAGAGGTACACTGGTATGATTGGCACGATGCAAGGATTCTTTTGAGATAGGTCTCCCACAATGGTGTGGCAAGGACCCTATTTTTCTTTTTTCTTTTTTAATACACAGATGGGAGTATTACTCTTAGTTGAATATTATTTCATTGGTAAAATTCCCAAATTCCATATATACTCGAAGATGTAGGAATTTCATTGGCATACTGCAAAGGCTGGGGTTTTTAGGGTCCCAAGGACAAAGGAGTGTCAAGCGCTATAAATATTTGATATACCAAAGGTTTTCCAACAATAATACTCAGCGAAATCTTTCACGACACCAACTAAGGAGGACAAATTGTAACCTTAGTTGTACTACCTGAATCATGTTGGGTATGTGTGATATTCTTTGCATGACTAGAACTACTGTCTATGTTGTGTCGAGCACGCAGGGAGGTAAGAGGGGGGTGGAGTTCCCCCTTTCCTGGGGGGTCATAGGGGGGTGGAGTCCCCTTGTCTTGGTGGTCGCAAGGGCAGTGCCCCCGGAAAAAAATTTGGCGGTTTTTTATGTCCGTTTTTGGGCGGTTTTTCAGCACATATTTTTCATCGTTGGTTTTCTATTTCCAGTTAAGGAATTAGGGTTGTTGACTAATCCGGTTTATTCATGGATTAAGGTTTTGGATGATATAGGATCCTATATGTATATTGTATTGTAAACAATGTATGATGAGATGAATAATAGAACATGTTGGTTTTCCCGGTTTGGGTTTCCAGGGGAAAAATCTCTGTGTAATATGTGTATTTGTCATTGTATCTTTTCTGTTCTTTTATTGAAAATATGTTTGTAGTAAATAATTGTACAAGGTAAAAATCTACAATTCCTTGGTACATGAGAGTGATTTCCCCAAGTGTTGTTCTTAGTGTACTATAGCAACAAGATAGACACAAGTTTATGTAACGTTGGTTTCAAGTGCTCCTAGAGGGCTTTAAATATACCTAAGGGTGCATGGAAGATAAATTTGTATACAAATGTTGTCTGATGTGGTATTACTCAAAGGGGTACCAAGAAAGGTTACAAGGGTGTCCAACTAGCTAGCATGACTTACATTTTTTGTGTATTCTTCCCCAATCACAATTACTCATCAAGCAACAGATTTATATGTTATTTAAAGATGTCATAGAACATCTCTAACCTAAAAAACATTTACTAAAATTTGGATGTGTGATGGCTTGGGAAAGAGATCTAATACCACTTGCAGTGATCCTTAGCCCTTATACTTGAATCACAACCAAGTATTCAAAGAATACAAATGCAAAAAAGTAGATATAAGAGACAAATAAGATGAAATATGTGAAGTACACCTTGTATTGATGATTATCAAAAGAGAGAAAGCAATGTTCACTCACCACTTGAGGTGGGGTGACCTCTTACTGGACATAGCTCGACTTATAACAATACTCAATATAAACATTATATAGCCTCCTAGCTTTTTAAATAGATTCTCAATAACAAAACCCTAACTACTTATGTTCCCATCATTAATGAGTACCAACTACCTAATCGACCTTATTTGATAAAGATGTTTTACATTAATTAGCAATACACTAACTATATAATGATCTTATTCAAAGAAGACGGTTGCATACATTAATTGACTAACTCCTAAGTACCCTAAAGTACAAAGGTTAAGGTAAGACCCTAACATTATTTATATATCTTATTAGTATTATATTGGATTTCATTGTTAGAATCAAAAGAATATTGATGATGATGCAATGATGTCATTTAGTATTCCAAAATCCATATAAAGAGAAAGTGAACAAAAAAAAAACTATGAAATTTAAATTTTGAAGTTATTTACTTAGACATTTGTTTGGGTACAAGTTTAGATTCACACTAAAGTCTTCGAGTTTAGTTTAATTTTCTTGATTTAAGATTTAACAATCCTAATTGTGATTGCAAATATCAAGAAGCACATTTAATATCATTGTATAAAGGCATCTTAATAAGAAATGAGATTTGTCTTCAATCTCCTCTAAGTTGTATAGATTGTAGATTGTTTTTCCTTGAGAGTTTTGGAAGATTCCATCTATTGGTTTCTTTATGTAACTTTGTGAGTTAGTTCTTAGCTTAGCAATCATCATTTTTTTCTTATGGTTACAACCCTATTAGGGTAGGAAGATCATTGGCATTATGAGGCTAGAGAAAAGTGATTTCTTGTTATTTGAATGTCAAATTTCCATGTCTTTACAATGCTTTCTAGGCTTGGGAGGATGGGCACTTTGGCCAACAAAAACATGGGTACTTTGGGTAATAGAAACGATGCAAAGAAGCCTGAGATAAGTCATACAAGGTAGAGTCTACAAAGGTGTCCGCAAAACTTGTGGTGGGGGAAAGGGTGCAACACTATTCTGAAGGAAGGTTAAGATGAGCCATGATGAGATCACTGAAATATTGAAGAGACACTAGTATTAAGGCTAGTTCCAATTGTTTCCCCCTATAAATTGTCATAAAGGCATGAGATTCTACCTCCCATTTCCTCACACTAAGAATCTACTCCCCTATCTTAACTGTACATTGATCATGAACCTAGTTGATCTCTTGTATTTTTCTTTCAATCCCCCCCGCTTCCATGTAGTCCCTTACAAGTCCAAGTAGGTTACAATATATTGGGCTTCATATACATCTCTCTCATAATCCTTATGGCCTTGGCATATTGTAGCTAACCTAGGTTTGTGGTAGAAGTGCTGAAATAATCACCACTGAGTAGTCAATCAATGTTACCTTTCAAACTCCTGTACCTTTGAGGGAATTCAAGTATTCTAGAACGACAAGTCTACTTCATTGTCAGTGGGGATTCCAAGTCACCGTGCAAACTCCATGTCTTTTCATCCTTCAAATTAATAGGCAACCCTCCCTATGAAACTTCCTCCCTTTAAATGTGTTGGCATGTTTAATAAACACTATGGGTAAAAATAATTCAATGTATATCATTCTAAATTACATAAAAAACATGTTAAATATAGAGAATGGATATAATAGCATGATTTCAAAGCATATTGATGATGTGTTGCATGGTGATTCGTAAGAAATAGGATAATGTATTTCAATGATATAATTTTAAGGTAATAGTTTAGGGAGGACTTTGGTTCCCTGCCCAAAATTCCAATCCCGTCCAGGGATCTGTGATTTAATTGTGATCTCAATTAGGGATAATGCCACTTATGGTTGACCAACTTAATTAAACATGACTTTGTTTCCCAAGTAGTATCTAATGTTGATTTTTTTTTAGATTTGTTGCTTTGATTCATCTACGTTTGAGGGGACTTTGATGCTCACATCCAAGGTTCCAATCCTATCCAGAATTTTATGATTTATTTACAACTTAGATTAAGGATGATGCCACTTACGATTGACCAACTTAATCAAACATAACTTTGTTTATCAAAATAATACCCCATACCCAAATAATATCAAATAATAATTTGTAATTATATGCTAATTATTATATATTAATTTTTCACTTATGTAGATTTAATTTCTTTAACATCGGTTAGAGGGTACTATGTGGATTTTCCCGATCTTCTTAAAAGCATAAAGAAGATCCATTTGTATAAGCTTTACAAATTTATATTAAATTAATGTACTTTTTAATCATCTACTCATTTATAAAATATCTTTAGTAGTATTCACTTTTTGTGGTATCTCCATGTAGTTATTATGTATTTGACTCTATGTATGTCCATAACTTTTTCCATCTCTCCATTAATTATGTCCATAACTTTTTCCATCTCTCCATTAATTAAATATTTTTAGTAGTATTCACCTTTTGCATTGTATAAATATCTTTAGTAGTACTCACTTTTTCATTGTATCTTTCATGTAGTGTTTTTTTTTTCCAATAAGAAATTTGCACAAAATTATATTAGAATAATTTTAATTACATCATCCAAGATTCTTGATCATAAATGATCCATTCCTTTGTTTCTTCCAAAAACACCTAACACTTATACAATGATTTGAAAAATAGATCTTTTTAAGTATAAAACCCAATCATATAGATTGAAGAAAGACTTTATGATAAAAAAACTAGGCTCCTCCCATGTCTCTTTATTTATATAAGTAAATAACCCACAAAGATCTGGACAAAAATCTGAAGAAACCTTCTATGAAACTCGGCTCTGACAATAGAAAATGGAAGCTTGAATGTTAGAAGATATCAACATGGTGGAGATGCCCAACAGTTGCTCCATCCCAGGAAAAGTAAGTTAATCTTCTGTTTGTCTTCGATAGGGATAACTTTGACAAATGGTCTGCTTCCTCATTTGATTCCTTGAAATTGTGATGAAAACTAGTACACTTGAAAGTGCTAACCAGGTCTCTGAGTCTTTGCTTCCATCCTTCTATATTAATAGCGCTAAGTTTCCCTTTATGGTTAAACCAGTCAATGATTACTTTGGAGTCCCCTAGGACTTGAATATATTGGATATCCATTAGTCTTGCAATAGCAAGGGTAGCCCAGGCTCCTAGTAATTCAACTTTTGTATTTGTTCCAGCTCCCTCGTTGAAATACCATTTGATAACTTGAGTGTTGAATCAGTTAATGGTTCCACCAACACCACAAATTGACCCCCCATCGATAGAAGCTCCATCAAAAAACGCTAATGAGTAGCCACTAACCTTCCAAATCGGATTTTGCCTTAGCTTATGAATCTTTTGTACCGATGTATTTCTGTTTAGATCTTCAATCACTTTGTACACTGCTACCTAGGCCGAGGGCGGTTTATCTTCAAAGAGTGAAAAATTGTGTTGATTCCAGATATGTCAGCACATCAAAACCGATAATATGTTTGAAAAATTCTTGGTCGTTGTCCAAGAATTCATGCATTCAGTAAGGGACCGACCTCCCCAATTATATTTCGAATTTGTAATGTATTCGAGATTTCCCAAGACCGACTTTGTATAGGTACAGTCAATGAATAAATGGGGGATTCCTTCAACATTTCGTTTACAAAGGGAGCACAGGCTTGGGCCAACCCATCCTTTCAATTGAAGTGTGTCCCATGTTAGAATCTTGTTTTGCACAACCAAACAGAAAAACAAAATTACCTTTAAAGGAATCTTCCATTTCCATATTTGTACTTGCCATCCCTAATAATCAGGGAGCGTCTGTGTTGATAAAATGGCAGTGTAGACATTTTTAATAGTAATGACTCCGGATGAATCACCACCCGACCAGAGCAAAGTATCTTCTGCATTTGAGCTGAGAGTAACTTCGACTATATTTAATTCTGAGGTAAATCTTTCCCAGTTGGCCGCATGGAAACCTGTCAATCCCAATTCGGCGTTTTTCTTCCATATCTTGGATTCCATTATTATGAATAATTGATGTTGTACGCTTTGATGGTTGTGTGATTTTGATGTGTTACTGGTCGACATGATGTAAATGACTTTACTGTGTTGAGTATCAAGTAATTGCGGAAAGGCATGGTGCGACGTACGTACATTGTACGGGGTAAGGCATTTGTATAAACATGGTATATTGAATGGGCGTTATTCTCTAGTAACTCGCGATGGTGGTTATTCGTAGTCTACCCCTACAGGTTTACCTAAGTGTCGTTCTATACACTGAAATTCTAACTCTTAATAAAAATAATAAAAATGAGTGATGTAAATTAAAACAAGGTATTATCTTTATCGTGCAAGCTTAACCTGTACGCGTGAAGTTTGTTATAAATGGAAATAAAGAGTATTGTTGTCTTTGTCGCTCTAACTAATTGTCATAGCTGTTGCGCAACAACTTCACCTTGTCTTGTGGAGTTGAAGATGTAGGGTAGCTCATCGAGCCAATATCTCAGATATTTGTGGCTCTTCATTTTGGTAGGTCAAAGTAGTTATATTATCACTAAAAGTTATGAGCAAGGTACATTAGCAAAGTAAGCTAATGAATTTTTTTATAATATATTGCATAGGGAGTAGTATAAAGTTAAAACAAGAAGGGTAAGGGTAAGTGTAAGTGAGATAATATAATGATGAAAATTAAACAACATTAACTGGTAAGTGTAATAGAGGGAAATATGTAAATTAGTAATTGTTTTGAAGATGCAAAAAGTATAGTGTTACAAGGTTTATGTACACTTTAGTTTCATGTGTATCGTACTTAAAAAAAGATTTGGTTTGACATGTATTAGATCACTTTTAGACTTGGGAAGATGCGATGTATGTCGCACCACACAAAAATAATTTTTCCATGCATTTTTTTGTGCGGTGCAACATGTCATGTCCCTGGTCTGAAACCCTTTGTAATTGTACGTATAGGCTGGTGAGCCATGGGTGCTAATTGTTACTGTAAATGTACATTTAAGATGGTGAGTCGTTGGCACTAAGTTTTAATGTTGTGCGCACCTGAGTCGTGCACGAAGTATTGTTATTAAAGACATAGTGCACACATTTCATAGTGTTGCACGCATCTGGGTAAGTGCACACAATTCACAGTGTTGCACGCACTTGGGTAAGTGCACAAGAATGACCTAGGAGTACGTGCATAAGCTGAGTTATATATATATGTATATATATGGTTGTATATGTATTGAGGCCAAAGAGCTTGAGTGATTATGACGCTGGTGAGCTGGGACGCAAATAGGCCAGTGCGCCTATCCATGTAAAGATAATCACAGTTATTAATTTAATATTACATCGCTACGTGAGATAGACTCAGACGAAAAGAGATGGGCAAATGACTCCATCGGAAAAGGGAAAAGGGGGGCGAGACTTAAGTCTTAGGGACTATTTTATAATATTTCCGGAAAAGTGTAATGTAGAACAATTATTTTATCCTAAGTTCTCGGAGTTAGGAACAAGTCACCAAGTGGATTAAGCTACTTTTGAAGGTGACAAGTGTCAAGTTGAAGGCATGCAATATATATTGTTGGCCTTAGTGTATTTTGGGAATTCATATTATTATTCATGATTCACTTTCTTGTGAGCAGAAGGGGGTCAGATTGTATGGAAAATCTTATTATTACCTTATCTGCACAAAGAAGTTTGTAAGGAGTTGTGGGGATATAATTAGAGTTTATTGTCGAAGAGACGGGTTTTTGGGCCCATGAGCAGTCTCTCTGGGTGAGAGACTGGTTATTGAGAAGTAGGTTGTTAGACCCGTCAGCATACTCTCCAGGTGAGAGTTTTGTTGAGAGTTGTTCCTTGGTGTGTTGAACATTAGTCATAGGGCTTAGAGACCTCTTGTCCAGCCTGTTGCTGGAAACCATGGAAGGGAGGTGGGGCAGCTGAAGGACTTTTGAGCATAGAAGGGGCACACTTCCTTGGGTGTGACAGGTGCGTGGGGAATGAGGGACTGTGGGCTAGTTGAAACAACGGGCACTTAGGACTGAGCAATTTTTTTTGAGAATCAGACCTTAGCTTGTCGCTAGGAACCCTTTTTCCCTGGTGGAGTTAAGCCCCAACTTGGGGGTGACCTGTTGCTGAAAGCTTATGAACAACAAAGTCTATGGCTGGGAGGAATGTCTAAGTTATGAACACAGTTCATGAATTTCATAAAAGATAAGTGTTCTCATGTGCTTGTCTTGTTTCTTGTGTGCTTGTTTATCTATGCTTGATATGGTTTTAATTATTGTATGTTGTCGCATATAAGTAACTGTTGTTATTATGTTTAATGTTGCTTGCACATGTAAGAATTGTGCTTATAGCCTGTATTTGTAGTTGTGCATGGATATGACAAATGTTGATAATCTAGCTTGTTAAGTTAACTTTGTGATTTCGGTTATGAGTCTTCAAGAAAATGATTGAATTGTTGGGTACGCAAGAATCTAGCCTGTGTGCATAGGAGGCTATAATTTGTGTGTGTGTGCAGGGAATTAGACCTCGCACAAAAGGAAATCAAAATTGACGCATGAAACTAAGGTGGTTGTGTTGTGTGATCAGTATGCTAGTGTGCATAGTTGTTTGAGTTACTTATGTTGCTTAAAGTTGTGTTAAAAGGAGTAAGTTAGTGTCACGCGACTCAATTTGAGATTGAGCGCATTACTCCAAGTTTAGTATAGAATTTGCGCAGACTTGAGTTTAGTATAGAATATGCGCAGTGGAGTTTTGGAGTAACATGGCCCAATAATATGTTGGGGATATTACAAATTGGTATCAAATCATTCTCATAGTGTTTTTGTAGTAGCATGGACCAACCTGGGTGGCTAAGGATGTTATAGATTGGTATCAGAGCAATCTCAGAGCATTTTTGTAGTAGCATGGCCCAACTTGGGTGGTTGGGGATGTTACATATTGGTATCAAAGCTATTTGTTCAACACTGGACTTGTATGGGCCAGAGGTCAACAAGAAGCATCAAAGTTGTAGTTTCAACACTGAGCCTGTATGGACCGAGTTATACTTACGAAAAAATTCAAACTGGTCAGTGACCGAATTTGGAATTTCAACATGGCCATGGTGCACATTAAGTGAGAATGTGAATTTGTGCGCACTAAATTCATGATATTGCAGAGTGCGACATTGGAACTGCACAACAAACAACGATGCATGGGTGTGAGCACTAAAGGTTTGGGGCTGCACATAACAAAGTTGTGGTGCATGTGCATTACTGATACGCGGTGTACAAGTTAAAAATTGACATCGTGCATTGGCATGTGTTGAATACCAGTGTGTGCATGAGCTTCAAAAGAAAGATTATGACAAGATGGTGTAGAGTGTTCATGAAGGGTCTCATGAATTCACCTAACAAATCTTGTTGTCTGTACATTTTGTAGATTTATTAGCGGTTAGAGCAAGAAAGAATCAGTGTAGAAGGTCAAAATCATGGAAGATGCACAAAGGACTTACAATGTTGATGATGAATTCAGGGATCTATATGTGTTGGAATATTGAGAGGTGGGGTGAATCAGTATGAGCACTTTTATTACTTTTAACCACAATATGTAGTGTTTAACTTTAAGAGCAGTTCATCAATCACATTCAAAGCATCATGAGTAGTATAAATAAACAATGAACAATGAAAAACTACACAAGTACACAGTACACCTGTAGTGTCCCCAAGGCCGAGCCCCGTTGCAAATCATGATATATGAAATGAATTGTAAACAGGTTCTATAGGCTGGTGAGCCAAGTTTTGTATAACTGGTAGGCTTATGTGTTTGTTAGGCCAGGGAGCCTAAGTGTTGGAGGCCAGGAGCCTGCTGATGTACTTGTATGTATGCAGAATGATTAATAAAATATAAACACCGCCAGGTGCAGACCGACCACGATGAATGAGTGAAGGGGGATTGGGCGTCCACAAATTTGGCAAGGGATTAGGGGCTGGAAGGTGGGAAAAAGGGGCTAAGTGTTGAGCCTAGGGGGCTTAAGCCTGGGTATAATATTTTAATATTATTTCCCAAAAGACATGTGTAATTTAATTTTTATCCTAAGTTCCTGGAAAGGGGAAACGTGCAAAAGGGATGCATGCTATGGGAACACATGCATTTCCCAGGGTGACAAGTATCAACCCTGGTGCATGCAAATATAATAGCCGAGATGAACCGTGTAAGGGGGATCTTCTCCATTCTACCGGACCGTCTGAGTGTGAACCGTGCGACCTCTGCAAGAATACCCTTGTACAATCCTGAAACCAAAAACCGTGAGACTATCCCGTGATTGCTGAACCTGTTCGGGAAGCGCGTGTTTGTTTTCCCAATTGGCTGTTGTGGCCATGCAGTGTTGGATTGCGCGTGGCATACTAACCAGAGTAAGCTCGTGCTGAGCTTGTGTATGACCTCTCTTCGGGTGAGGGAGGCGATGGTGGTTGGAAGAGGCAGGTTGCCAGGCCTGTGAGCAACTCTTTCCAGGTGAAAGAGTTTGCTGGGAAGTGGTTTCTTCCAGAGAGTGCCCAGCACCAGCTACGGGCTATGAGACTTCCTGATCCAACCTGTTGTCGAGACCCATAGAGGGAGGTTAGCACCGATGGACTGTGCATGTGAAGGTGTATACTCCTGGGCGGAATAGGCATGTGGGGAATGAGAGTCTGGTAGTAGTGGCTGTAAGATGGCATCTTTGGGAAGAATCCTTCCAGATGTTTCTGTGTTGTTTTCCCTGTAACCTCAGCCTAGCCTAGGATTCTTTGCCTTGGGGTGGAGCTCAGTCCCAGCTCGGGGGTGACCCACTGTTGAGATGATGAGCAGTGTGGTCTAAGGCTGGGAGGTTCATGAAAGGCCTGCACTTGGTTGGTGGATTTCACCACTGTTACAAGATAAGTATCTAACTATGTTCTTATCACATTTTGCATGACTCTGTTACAAGATAAGTATCTAACTATGTTCTTATCACATTTTGCATGACTATGCTACATAAATTATCATGATTTCCGCTATGTATATGAATTACTGTTAAATGCTGTGGATTGTTTAATCGTAGCAGTAAATTATATGTTTTACTCTGAGTTCAATGTATTTCTTACTTGAATGCATTTGATTACATAAAATATGTACACATTATGTAAAAGTGCATGTACAGATTGTTACATAGTGCGTTATAAGCTCTGGGTAAGCAAAAAGTTACACCACAAATTGGTATCAAAGCGCATATAAGCCCAGAGTCTCAAAATGGGTGTGCTACAAATTGGTATCAGAGCGAAGGTTTCGACGCTAAGCCTAGATGGGCCAGTGGAGTGGTCGTTGGACCGAGAATGTGAAGGGAATTGGGCCTGGAATGGCCAATTTCGGACCTTGGTTTGTTCCAGAGTGTCAAGTAGTTGCTTGACCGCGCTTACACACTCAGGAGGTTTAGCGGTGCAGTGAAACCACAACCGGTGTGGTCTATGGCCACGGGGAGACAGGTCTCTACACCAATGGTGTTAGAACCTTAGGATCTATCGGGAGATGTCTGAAGGTTAAAACCTTAGTGATTAAGCATGAAAGCCTGAAATAGATCTAGACCGTCCGAAAGACGGAGGACACGTGTCGTGAGATTTTCCATTTCGGGAAATCGGGAATCGCGATATCGGGAGTCCTGGTAATAAGGGATCGGGACTTTCCATGATGGAAACCCCGGAAACAGTCGTGGACCGTCCGATTTGAGATGGCCACATGTTGTGAGACTACCCGTTTCGAGGACCGAGGATTTAGAAGTTCCGATGACAAGAACTCCGACTTTCGTCATGATAAATCCCGACCATACTGTCGAGACAATAGCATGTGACTAAGTCCCGATGAACGGATGAGATTCCTTCGGGAAATCTCAGGGTCTGTAAAGACCGTTCGATGTGAGAAAGATCTGACCGTTGGATTTACGCGTGGAATTTCATATCGGAGATTGGGTGTTGGAAATCCCGACATCACTACCACAGGAATCGCGAAATCGTGAAACGCGACATCCCGACGGACCAAAAGAACCGTGTGGGGGCCACAGGATCCGAGAGGTGGACAGGTGGCACACTGTTTCGGGTTTTCGCGGCGAGAAGTCCCAAAAATTTATGCATTTAGGATTCGCGATATTGCGAACTTCGAAACGCTGAGGGACTGAGGGACCGTTGAATAGTTAATCACGCGAGTGCATCGGAGAAACGACATATCGGGGTTCGGGAGTTGGTAAAGCAAAGTTGTCCGACATCGCGACTGTCGAAATCGCAATAGGGAAAACCCCGATAAGGGTAAAAGATTGTGGTCTTATGGGAGGTGGTCACATGGACCTCGACATAGCCAGGGGAGGGGCTAAGGCAAAAGGCGCATCGGCAAATTGGGGATCGGGAGTTCGTGAGGACAAGAACTCATGTCATCGGGGATCACGATACCTCGACACCCGAAGCTTCAATCGAGAGATGTGCCACGTAGACACATGAAGAGTACCACGTGCCAGCGAGTGGGAAGACAAGGCAAGAGTGGTGGGACACCAATGACGTCACCGAAGGTGACGAGGATCCCCCGAAAAGCACCACGTACCACTATGGTAGAGGGCAACATTTGTGATGTGGGCCCGGAGGGTAAAGTAAATTGGAATTTCAAAATTCGGCAATTGAAATGACAAGAGGTGGGGAGTCACTGTATAATGAATTCCCGGGTACCGAAAACCCAAAGTCCTGGGTACCGAAGGCCGAAAGTCCTGAAATACCGAAAACTAAAGTTTCGAATACCCAAAAAAAATAAAAAAATAAAATACAGAGTTGAACAGAGCTCAGAAAATTCGTGAAATTGAAACACTTTCTTAAAATCGATTGTCACGAAGAATGAGGAATTGTCAAGAAACGAAGGTTCGACAAAATTTGATGTCGTCTGCGTATTATATTGCAGAAGACTGACGAGTGCCAGAACTGTTGGGAAATTGCCGCAAAATGCAAAGAAGTGGAAGAGATACATAATACTTCCAGTTCAAGAAAATTATTTAAAACGAAATGTCTTTTATTTTGTTCGAACTGGCTTATAAATATTGTGGATTGCTCGTGAAGGTTTAATGGACTGACAAACTTTGAATTGAATTGCACAGTGTGTGTGCAGAGTTCAACGAAGGTCAGAATTCCAGTTAACCAACGCCGAGTATGGAGTGGGGAAGAGTGCATATTACCCCTGAAATAGAAGACGAATAGGAAGGAAAGGATGTTAACTTAGGAGTCGAGGGATCGAACTCCAACGGGCACGGAAAAGAGATGGATAAGGAAGGACACATGATGAAAATCATTGAAAGGTTGCAAAGAGAGGCCAAGGCTCGCTGAGATGATAGCCGAAATCTCATGAAAGTTAGGGACCGGCAGGGTGCATTAAACTTAAAATTTTTTGAAGAGTCTGCAAAGAATAGAGAAGAAACTCGAGAAAGGAAGAGACTCAAGTACAACGGAGAGTCGCAAAACCCATGGGAAAAGAAGTAGGTCGAAGAGTGGTAGCCAACATCTTAGTCACTCCCAAAGACATTCTGACAATAAAACACACAGTAGTTCAAGCCCATCCCCTACCAGAAAACATCGAAAATCTGGAAGGGAGGAATTGAAAGGAGAGATGAACAAGATTAAGCCTCCAACATTCGATGGAGAACATAAGAAGGAGGAAGATTTCGAGACATGGTTTCTTGGCATGAAGAAGTACTTCCAATTGCAGAATTATTCCACCCATACAGAAGGAAGAATTGCAATGTAGCAACTGAAAGGAAAAGCATCCATGTGGTGGGATCAGTTTGTGTAGGTGTAGCACATCAGGGAGAAAGAGGTCACTTGGAAGGAATTTAAGAGGCATTTTGAGAAGAAATACCTAACTAAAAGATACTATGACAAAAAGATGAAGGAGTTCTTCGAACTCAAGTTGGGCAGTATGACCATTGATGAGTATGAACAAAGTTTTCTGGAACTACTGAAGTATGTTCCATTCATCAAAGACGAGGCTGTCAAGATTAAGAGGTATCTGAGTGGACTGCCACCTTCCATTGGAGACAAGATTCAATATGATGATCCTAAGACTATGGAAGAAACAATAAGAAGGGCCAAATGCTTATACGAACAACAAAGAGAAAAGCCTACCTTTCGAAAGGCTTGGGATGACCAGAAGAGGTTTAAGAAAGAACAGGGGCAGAAGGGAGACAAGCCTTCCTTTTTTTGAAAAAGTCGTCAGGGACATCCATCATTTAGAGAGCCGAGAAGGACTGAAGAGGGAGCACAAAGACAGAGACTGACGCCCATTCAGTGTTGGGGCTATCAAGGAAACCACAAGTACAGAGATTGTCGCCATAAAAATGGTAAGGCGAGAACTGTACATACTGTTCAACAAGCTGAAACAGTGGAGGATTTGGGCAACAGAATGCCGAGGATCTACGCAGCTCTAGACAACAAGCAAGCATAATTTCAATTGCACATGATTGAAGTGGAAGGTATGATTAACAACCAACCCCTTGTTATTTTAATTGATTCAGGGGCTAGCCATAGTTGTGTAGATCCTAGAGTGGTGGAGAGTTTGCATCTAACGAGGAGCAAACATGAGAAGTCTTGGTTAGTGTAGTTGGCCACAGGGACCAAGAGGAAGGTCACTGAATTAGTTAAGTCCTGTTCAGTGGACATGAAAGGAATGAGCACTAAGACTGAACTGAACATTTTGCCTTTAGGCTCATATGATTGCTTTATTGGGATGGACTGGTTGGACCAGCACCATGCCCTTTTGGATTGCCGTAACAAGAGGTTCACATGTCGGGACGAAGAGGGAAATCAGGGAACAATCCAAGGAATTCCCAGAGCCGTGGCTGTTAGAGAAATCTCAGCCATGCAGCTGAAGAAATGTTACCAGAAAGGCTGTCAATTATTTGCAGCTCAGGTGGAAGAAGCATCCCAAGATATAGTATCGAATTTGGAAGACCGTGAAGTACTCAAGGAGTTCAAGGATGTATTTCAGGAGGTACCTGGACTACCTCCGAGGAGGGACATCGATTTTTCTATAAATTTGATGCCTGGAACAACTCCAGTTTCCAAAGCTCCTTATAGAATGAGTACGCCAGAGCTGAAAGAGTTGCAATTGCAGCTCGAAGAGCTACTAAAGAAAGGTTACATTCGCCCCAGTGTGTCACCGTGGGGAGCCCTGGTCCTATTCGTGAAGAAGAAAGATGGGACATTGAGGTTGTGCATTGATTTTCGATAGTTGAATAAGGTCACTGTCAAGAACAAGTATCCTCTGCCAAGGATTGATGATCTTTTTGATCAGTTGAAGGATGCGAAAATATTTTCAAAAATAGATCTTCGATCTGGATATCACCAAGTGAGAATAAGGGATGAGGACATCAGCAAGACCGCCTTCAGAACAAGGTACGGTCATTATTAGTTTACAGTTGTGCTGTTTGGATTGTCCAACACGCCTGCTGTTTTTATGTGCTTAATGAATGGAGTGTTAAGGAATTATCTGGACAAGTTTGTCATAGTCTTCTTGGATGATATCTTTGTGTATTCCAAGACGGAGGAAGAACACGAACAACACCTTAGAATGGTGATGTAGGTGTTGAGAGAACACCAGCTGTACGCAAAACTGAGCAAGTGCTCATTTTACCAAAAGCAGATCCATTACTTGGGACACATTATATCTGAGGATGGGATCGCTTTGGATCCTGAGAAGTTACAGGCCATTCGAGAATGGCCAGTGCCAATAAATGTGGTGGAAGTAAGATCTTTTATGGGTCTGGTAGGCTATTATAGGAGGTTCATAGCCGAATTCTCAAGGATAGCGCATGCTATCACTTCCTTGCAAAAGAAGGAGAAGAAATTTCAGTGGACTGATGAATGTGAGAGCAACTTCCAGTGACTGAAGAAACTGCTCACTAGTGCTCCAATCCTGAGGATTGCAGATCCAAACAAAGATTATGTAGTGTGCACAGATGCGTGTAAGGAGGGGCTGGGAGGAGTTCTCAGCCAAGAAGGATTTGTAGTTTGCTATGAATCCCGGAAGTTGAAGGAATATGAGAAGAATTATGCCACTCATGATTTGGAGCTGGCCGCAATCGTCCATGCTCTGAGGAAATGGAGACATTACCTCATGGGCAAGAAATTCAAATTAAGAACAGACCACAACGGTCTGAAATATTTATTTGATCAGCCAACCTTAAATGCCAGGCAAATTAGATGGCTGGAATTTCTGTGTGAATATGACTTTGATATCAAGCATATCAAAGGAAAAGAAAATAAGGTGGCTGATGTACTCAGCAGAAAAGTGCACGAAATACATGCTACAACCATTAGCATGTACAGAACTGAGATTAAAGACATAATTCTTGATGCTGCAAACGCCGATTCACAGTACAAAAGACTTGTAGCAAAGCTACAACAGCATGAGAAACCACAAACCAAGGAAAGTTACGCCTTGGGAACTGATGGTTTACTTCTGCATAAGAACAAAGTATATGTACCCAATGTCTGAGAATTGAAGCTGGCAATTCTAAAAGAGATGCATAACGTGACTTATGCTGGACATCCTGGATATCAAAAGATTGTGGCAGCAGTCAAAAGCCATTATTTTTGGCCGGGTTTGAAGAAAGAAATTGCTGAATACATCGCCAGATGCATAGAGTGCCAAAAGGTTAAGGCTGAGCATAGACACCCAACAGGGTTGTTGCAGCCTTTACCTATTCCTGAATGGAAATAGGATGTGGTAACAATGGATTTTATCACAGGATTGCCCAGAACAAGCAAGCCGCATGATTCAATCATGGTGGTGGTGGACAAGCTTACTAAAGTTGCCCATTTTATTCCACTGAAAACCACCCACAGAGTAGCAGATGTTGCTGATATCTTTTTAAAAGAAGTTGCACACTTGCATGGAATTCCTAAGACAATTGTGTCTGATAGGGACCCAAAATTCACTTCGAATTTCTGGAAAGGACTGTTCAAAGGATTCAGAACGAATCTGAACTTTAGTACAACGTATCATCTTGAGTCTAATGGACAAACAGAGAGAGTAAATAGAGTAATAGAAGACATGCTGAGAATGTATGTGATGGATAAACCATTAAGGTGGGAAGACTACCTGCATTTGGTAGAATTCGCCTACAATAATGGGTATCATACATCTCTGAAGATGAGCCCATTCGAAGCACTTTATGGAAGAAAGTGCAACACTCCAGTGAGTTGGGATAATCCAACTGACATAGTAGTAGTTGGGCCTGAATTGCTCAAAGAGATGGAAGTTGAAATGATAAAAATCAAACAGAATCTGAAAACTACCCAGGACAGGCAGAAAAGTTATGCTGATAGTAACAGAACCCATAGAGAATTCAAAGTGGGTGACCATGTTTTCCTGAAAGTGAAAACTAACAGGAGTTCCCTGAAGCTGGGAAGTTATGCCAAGTTGGCAGCAAGATTTTGTGGGCCATTTGAGATCTTGGAAAGGATTGGGCCAGTTGCATACATGCTTGCATTACTTGCATCTATGAATGTACATAACGTGTTTCATGTTTCACTGCTTAAGAAATATGTACCTGATGCTAATCATGTTATCGATTGGACTGTGATTCAGGTGGAACCAGAAGTTGTCCTCCAAGTGCATCCTGTGCGCATATTGGACAGGAAAAGCAAACAGCTCTGGAATCAAGCTATAGAGCTTGTAAAGGTCCAGTGGACTTGGTACGGTCCTGAAGATGCGACATGGGAGCATGAAGAAGTAATGTGGGCAAAGTACCCACATCTTTTTGAAAGTTTTTGAAAGACTTGTAGAGACAGTGTAAGTTGCACTGAGGACAGTGCGAAAATAAGGGGAGGGGGATTGTAGTGTCCCCAAGGCCGAGCCCTGTTGCAAATCATGATATATGAAATGAATTGTAAGCAGGTTCTATAGGCTGGTGAGCCAAGTTTTGTATAACTGGTAGGCTTATGTGTTTGTTAGGCCAGGGAGGCTAAGTGTTGGAGGCCAGGAGCCTGCTGATGTACTTGTATGTATGCAGAATGATTAATAAAATATAAACACCGCCAGGTGCATACCAACCACGATGAATGAGTGAAGGGGGACTGGGCATCCACAGAGTGGGCAAGGGATTAGGGGCTGGAAGGTGGGAAAAAGGGGCTAAGTGTTGAGCCTAGGGGGCTTAAGCCTGGGTATAATATTTTAATATTATTTCCCAAAAGACATGTGTATTTTATTTTTATCCTAAGTTCCTGGCAAGGGGAAACGTGCAAAAGGGATGCATGCTATGGGAACACATGCATTTCCCAGGGTGACAAGTCATGCAAATATAATAGCCAAGATGAACCATGTAAGGGGGATCTTCTCCATTCTACCAGACCATCTGAGTGTGAACCGTGCGACCTCTGCAAGAATACCCTCGTACAATCCTGAAACCAAAAACCGTGAGACTATCCCGTGATTGCTGAACCTGTTCGGGAAGCGCGTGTTTGTTTTCCCAATTGGCTGTTGCGACCATGCAGTGCTGGACTGTGCGTGGCATACTGACCAGAGTAAGCTTGTGCTGAGCTTGTGTATGACCTCTCTTCGGGTGAGGGAGGCGACGGTGGTTGGAAGAGGCAGGTTGTCAGGCCTGTGAGCAACTCTTTCCAGGTGAAAGAGTTTGCTGGGAAGTGGTTTCTTCCAGAGAGTGCCCAGCACCAGCTACGGGCTCTGAGACTTCCTGATCTAACCTGTTGCCGAGACCCATAGAGGGAGGTTAGCACCGATGGACTATGCATGTGAAGGTGTATACTCCCGGGCGGAACAGGCATGTGGGGAATGGGAGTCTGGTAGTAGTGGGCGTAAGATGGCATCTTTGGGAAGAATCCTTCCATATATTTATGTGTTGTTTTCCCTGTAACCTCAGCCTAGCCTAGGATTCTTTGCCTTGGGGTGGAGCTCAGTCCCAGCTCGGGGGTGACCCACTGTTGAGATGATGAGCGGTGTGGTCTAAGGCTGGGAGGTTCATGGAAGGCCTGCACTTGGTTGGTGGATTTAACCACTGTTACAAGATAAGTATCTAACTATGTTCTTATCACATTTTGCATGACTATGCTACATAAATTATCATGATTTCCGCTGTGTATATGAATTACTGTTAAATGTTGTGGATTGTTTAATCGTAGCAGTAAATTATATGTTTTACTCTGAGTTCAATGTATTTCTTACTCGAATGCATTTGATTACATAAAATCTGTACACATTATGTAAAAGTGCATGTACATATTGTTACATAGTGCGTTATAAGCTCTGGGTAAGCAAAAAGTTACACTACAAATTGGTATCAGAGCGCATATAAGCCCATAGTCTTGAAATGGGTGTGCTACAACACTAAAATTTTACGTGGAAACCCAATGCGGGAGAAAATGACGAAATTCTTTTCTTATATGTCAAAAGAAATCCATTCATAGGAAGCACCAACTTCCTTGTTTTCTAGCTACAACTGGAAGGAGGCTACAACCCCCTATTGTCTCAGGATCCAACCTGAAGGAAGCTACAACTCCCTTAGTTTTTTGGCACCAACCGGAAGGAGGCTACAACCCCCTGTCCTTGCCCCGTCCCATCGCCTTGAATATAAGTGCTACATTCATTGCTATCACCACTATAACTTTGTCAGTGTCAATCTATCCCTATGAAACCTGTCACATAAATCTGTATCAACAACCTGTCACGATAAGATTATCAACCAATTAGATATGATCACATAGATCTCATACCCACTATCACAAGTGTATAGCTCAAACCATGTGCAACTATGTCTCTCTAATTATGTGCCATACATATACAAAGATCCATAAACCAAGTATACTGAACCCTCACGTCAACCATGCATCAAACCCTCACTGTTATCTAGCCTCAACCTGTACCAATATCTTCAGCAACACACCTTAACCAAGAATTCTTAAACATGTACCAAATGATACAAGATACACCTCAACAAGACACCCAATAATGTGTGTCAACTACAAACAACAAGTGCACCAACAATGTGCCTCTGTAGATCTGCCTCATATAGCATGTACCATACAACCAATGGTTCCTCAAGGGAAAATGTTCAATCTCCCATGACCATTCTTCGAGCAATCACCAAAAACAACTTCAAACAAGCATATACCATACCTTTTACTTTTGTAGAGAACTTTGTTATACCTGAAAATTGTCACACTTGCCTGTAGCCTCTTTTCAGCTTCTGCAATCTGAAACACCTCTCATCCTTCAAATCTGTTAGTGCCTTGCGTGACGAAGCGGGTTGTCTCACGGGTCCTCGTGTGATAGGCTATAGGCAACTTGTGGGGATGACTCATGGGACACTTACTTTCTGACCCGTGGGGATGACCCTAGCTAAGGTTTTCTCACATTTTCCTGATGTCCTCTGCAGTCACGAAACTTTGTTGTTGCTCTTCCTTCACTGCCTCATATTTGCGCTACCTCAGATATGTCAATGAATACCCGCAATTAACCTTTCACAAGATAGATATTCAATGTGCTCAATAGGTACTAATGGTAGTCTCTTGATCTCTTATTTATACTTTTCAAGTGCCTTCCTTTAGGGACCATCTTGTAATTGTTTTACCTATCTTCCTTCTTCTAAGGCTAACCCACTTTCTTGTTGCAACTACTTTACCCATAATTAGTAAACTCACATTTTCTTGTTGCAACTAATTTATTTTTAATCACTTTCTTGTTTCAACAACTTTACCCAAAAATATCTTCTTGTTGCAACCACTTTGACTAGCAAAATTCTTGATGACTTTCTAGGAGGTTCTAGAATAATTGACTTCTTTTTGACCTTCTAGAGGCTTCTAGATTTTTCTTGAGGGTCCTCCAACTTCACAAGGCCATATCTCCCTAACCGTGAGGAACCACGTGGCATACCACATATCACTAGAAACAACACAATGTGTACTATCCATCTGTGATAGTCTTACCTACAATTACACTGTCCTTTATGTCCATATTCCTTAATCAATTGTGGGTTCCTTAACCACACCTTTGGGGCTACCCAAATCTTCTATCGGACTTGCTTCAAGGGTTAACATCAATGAAAACCAACCCAATCTATCAACAATCTCCCCCTTTGGCATTGTTGGCAACACTCTAATACACAACACTTTGATACAACATTGATGGCATAGCAATACTTATGCTCATGCTCCCCCTGTGACCATCGCTCCCCATGTGACCATGCCTCTGATTACTCTCTCTCCCCCTTTGACATCAATGGCAAAGGGAATCTTCCTTTTGGGGTTGCTCCCCTCGTCTGAATTGTCCTTTGGGGTTACTCCCCTTGTCTGAATTGTCCTTTGGGGTTACTCCCTCTATCTGACCTATCCTTTAGGCTGCTCCCCTTGTATGTACTATTCTTTTTTTATTCAATGGTGCTTCCTTGTGTAAATCTATGACATATATGAAAAGCATTCAAAAATCACTATGGGGAAGAAACTAATCCATGTTTTTGTCAGAGATACTAAAAATCTTCCCTCATAAGTAGTTTGGTGAAGATATCTGCGATCTGCTCTTTTGTCCCAACATACTAGACCTTGGTGTTTTTCTCTGCAACTTGTTCCCGTAGAAAGTGAAACTTGATCGGAATGTGTTTCGTCTTGGAGTGCATCACTGGAGTCTTTGATATACTTATGGCACTGGTGTTATCACAAAATATTGGAATGAGCTCATCATATGCAACTTGTATATCCTTCATAGTTTGTTTCATCCATAGAATTTGAGTACAACATGTTGTTGTTGCAATATATTGTGCTTTTGATGTAGACAATGATACTGGTGATTGTTTCTTGCTTAACCATGATACTAGACACTCTCCCAAGTAGAAATTTACTCCACTTGTACTTCTTCCATCATCAATGTTACTTGCCCAATCTGCATCTGTGTAGGCAACTAGAGATAAATCATTCCCCTTTGGATACCATAATCCAATTTCTTCTGTACCTTTGAGATATCTAAATATACTCTTCACTGCCATAACATTTGATTCCTTTGGTTTTGCTTGAAACCTTGCAGTCCAACTTCCTGCATCACATCCGGTCTAGAAGCTGTCACATAGAGAATTGTCAATCATCGATCTGTACTATTTCTGGTCCGCATCCTTATAATTGTCATCCTTACTTATCTTGCAACTGGTTTGTACAAGAGTATTGATTGGTTTGCAATCTTCCATTCCAAACTTCTTTAGCATTTCTCTGATATACTTGGTCTGAGAGATGAAGATGTATTTATTGCTCTGACAAATCTGGAGACCCAAAAATAAAGACAACTCTCCAAGTAATGACATCTCGAACTCATTTTGCATGTCTTTCGCAAATTGTTGACTCATCCTGTCATCATCACTTCGAAAAATAATATCACCAACATAAACTTCAATTATCAGGATACTATCTAGATTTACCTTTATGTAGAGATTGTTGTCTGCATTTCCTTTCTTGAACCCTTGTTGTTGTAAGTATCTGTCGAGTCTTGAATACCATGCTATGGGGGCTTGTTTGAGACCATATAGTTCCTTCTTCAACCTACAAACATAATTTTCCTTTTCTGACAACTGAAATGCTTCTGGCTGCTTGATGTATACATCTTCTTCTAACTATCCATTCAGAAACACTGACTTTACATTCATATGATACACCTTGATATTTTTGGAACATACGTAAGCTAGAATCAACCTGATTGCTTCCATTATGGAAACTGGCGAAAATGTCTCTTCAAAGTCTATACCTTCAACCTGAGCATATTCTTACAAACCAATCTTGCTTTGTTCTTGGTGACATGTCCATCCTTGTCCAATTTGTTTCTAAAGACCCACTTTGTGCCAATCACATTCTTATTCTCCGGTCTTGGAACAAGTTCCCAAGTGTCATTCTTCTCTATCTGGTCCAATTCTTCATTCATAGATTTGATCTAGTATTCATCCTCAATGTCTTCTTCAAAACTGCTTAGCTCAATTGTGGATAACAATGCTAGGTGTTGTTGTTTCGGTGAACATATTCTTCTTTGTGTTTAAACTCCTATATCTTTATTTCTAGTGATTTGTTCTAGTGGATGATTTTTCTGTACTCATCTGCTAGGTGTCTTTGGAGGTGCTTGAAAATATTGTTGCTCTTGCTCTACCTATGACTGCTCTTCTTCTTCATCTGCTTCTTCATATACTTGTTCTTCTTTCAAATCATCTTCATGATCCTGTTCCATTGAATCTTTGCTTCCTTCTTTTGTCTTCCGTCCATCTATTTCATCAATCATCATAGTGATGCTTTCCACTATTCTGTTGAGTCTTAGATTGAAACATTTGTATGATTTTATTTTGATTGAGTACCCAACCAATATACCTTTATCAACTCGAGAGTCAAATTTTCCAATATGAACGATCATCTTCTCTTTTGATATAACATTTGCTTATGAACACTCTGAAATGCTTCACATTTGCTTGTTTTCCTTTCCATAACTCGTAGGGATTTTTATCACTGTTAGTTTTGAGAATTCCTCTGTTCTGAATATGAACTATTGTATGTACTTTATGTACCCAAAAGATGTCTTTCATCTTGGAATAGTTTAACATGGTTCTGGCCATTTCCAGCACCGTTCAGTTCTTTCTTTCGACAACTCCATTTTTCTAAGGTGTCATGGCTACTGAGAACTGTCTTTTTATCCCATGTTCTCTATAGAAGTCTATTAATTTATTAGATGTAAATTCTCCTCCATTGTTTGATCTCAAACACTTGATTTTCAACTCTATTTCAATTTCAACCATTTCCTTGTATATCTTGAAGTGTTCAAAAGCCTCTTACTTTCTCCTAAAAAAGAAAACTATAGTCATCAACCAGTAACATAAAGTATAGTTCTCCATTCAATCCTTTTGTTCTTGTCAGTCCACATAGATTTGTATGAACAATCTCTAGCGGTTTTGTTGTGGAGTACTCCTTTGATTTGAACTTGGTCTTGGTTTGTTTTCCCTATAGGCAATGCTTGCATAGAGTGTTTGTTGGCTTCAAGATCTAAAGCATTTCTCTTACTGCTTCCTCTCTGTTGATTTTGATAAGATTATCAAAGTTTATGTGACCCCTTATTTTGTGCCAAAGCCAACTTTCATCATCCTTTCCTAGGCAACATCTTTCCTTTCCAATTTCATTTAGTCCAAATATGTTGCTTGGAGTTCTTACAACTGTAGCCACCAACTTTCATGATCCTGCTTTTCTTATCTCACATTTCTCTGAGTCAAACATAAGTTTGTGTCCTTGATCACACGTTTGAATTAGACTTAGAAGATTGTGCTTCATGTCTTCGACTAGTAGAACATTTTCTGCCCTGGCATCCTTGCTTCCAAGCTTGATTGTGTCTCTTCCTATAATTCTGGCTGAGTCGTCATTCCCAAATGAAACTAATCCATCTCTTTCTTTCTTCAATGTTAGAAACATGTACTTATCACCTGTCATATACTTTGAGCAGCCACTTTCAACATACCATCCACGTTTCTTGTGTTGAGCTTGTAAAGCAAGCGTGCATTCTTCAATGTTGAATTGATCATGCTTCCTTATCCATATCCTTTGTGGTTCTTGTCTGTGACTGTTGATATTTGGTTGTGATTCTCTAGGAGGAACACTCAATATACAATATTTGGTCACATGTCCAAAGTTGTTGCACTTGTAGCATTATACTTTTAGTGCTCAAGGATTCAAATTTGTTGTAGCTTCTGCTTTGTGCTTCATGAGACCTTCTTGGATAACCATTTCTTGTGTAGCCTTCATAGTTGTTTATGTTCTTGGTATTGGCTCTACAATTCACAACTTTATGCCCAAAATTATTACATGAATAACATAAACCAAGAAAAACAATTTGATAGCTAGGGGTGGAATATCTTCTGAATGATGCTGCTCTTCTGAATCCTTCTTCTTCTCGGGTTCTCTCTATTTTCGGTTGTTGCTGATTTTGAGTTTGGAATCTTTTGGGTGGTGCAGTGTCTCTGTAATCTTCTTCTTGATTCCTCTTACCTTCTTCTTTATTAGAATAACCTCTGACTATTTATGCATAACTTCTTTGTTATGTTGCCTTGGAGATTGAGCCTTTCTCTGTTTGGTTGTATCCTAGTCCCGATTTGTCATGGTATGGCCTTTGACTGCTAATGATCTCATCCAATACTTTGGTGTTGTTCTACTGCATGTCCTTCTTCTGAAGATCTGTTCTTAGAATGACTATTTCTACTTCCAAGCTTTCGATCATTTTGTCCTTTTCATCTAACTGACCTCTAAGTGCTTCTTTAATTCCTTTGTCTTCTTCTACTTGGATTTTTAACTTCGTGATCATTTGCTCAACTTCTTCGGAATTGGAATTCTGAGATCCTTCTTTCTCGTTTAGTTCTACCTTGAGTGGCTTTATTTTCTTTCTTTCAATCCTTAGCTCTTATAGTGCACTAATTAATTATGATCTGAGATCGAATTCTTCTCCTTCTTCAGAATCTTCTACTGCCATGACGAGTACTCTTTCTTTCTCACTGTCACTGTCTTCATCCTCATCTGATGATGATCTATCTTCCTTGGTGCAGCGACTTTTCTTGAATAATTTCTTTTTGTTTCTTTTACCCTTTTAATTCTTCTTTTTCTTTTTAGGGTATTCTTATTCATCACTTTCCTTATTCTTATGATGACATTTAGAAGCAAAATGACCAATACCACCACAATTAAAACATTTCAATGGAATCATACCTTTGTATTTGTTGGTTCCTCTTTTCAAATTTCTGACGAAGTTTGCCATTTTTTCATTTTCCTCTAAATAATCATTGTAGCTACAACCGGACTTTGGATTTTGGTTGTTCTTCTTCTTTGTCTTCTTGGATGCCTTGAATGCTACTCCCTTCGTGACTAGGTTATCTTGCTATATCATCATCTCATAAGTTGTGAGTATCCCATGTAGCTCATCCATGGTCAATGTATCTAGGTCCACCCTTTCTTCTAGAGTTGAAATATTCGGATCAAATCTCATTGGAAAAGACCTTAGTACCTTTTGAACAACAACTCGTTCCTTCATTTTTTCTCCCAAGCCTTTAATAGAGTTATCTATTTCATCAATTCATAGAAAGTAGGTTGCAATGTTTTCATCATCTCTCATCTTCAATTGTTCGAACTTGGCTGTAAAAGTTTAAAGTTTGGCTCCCTTGACTTTAACATCTCCTTCGTAGATATTCTTTAGTTTTTCCCAGACTTCTTTTGCAGACTCACAATGCAAAACCTTGGTATATATTGATTCAGTCAAACCATTCAGGATAACATTTTTGGCTCTAACATCATTATCTTCAAGTTTCTTTCCATCCTTATCTGCCAGGGGATTGGTTGGTGCTTTGTATCCATCTACTATTGCTCACCAAACATCGAATCCCTATGCCTGGACATATGTTTTCATCCGTCTGCTCTAGAAGTCATAGTTCTAACCATCAAACCGTGGTACCCTAGTCTTAGTGTAATCCATGATCTCCTTCTAATTGTCAGAATGCTTTCTGAAGGACCTGCTCTGATACCAAATGTTGGAATACTAAGAGGGGTGTGAGATCGGAAGAGGATAACATTTTTGGCTCTAACATCATTATCTTCAAGTTTCTTTCCATCCTTATCTGCCAGGGGATTGGTTGGTGCTTTGTATCCATCTACTATTGCTCACCAAACATCGAATCCCTATGTCTGGACATATGTTTTCATTTGTCTTCTATAGAAGTCATAGTTCTAACCGTCAAACCGTGGTACCCCAGTCTTAGCATAATCCATGATCTCCTTCTAATTGTCAGAATGCTTTTTGAAGGACCTGCTCTTATACCAAATGTTGGAATACTAAGAGGGGTGGTGAATCAATATGAGCACTTTTGTTACTTTTAACCACAATATGTATTGTTTAACTTTAAGAGAAGTTCATCAATAACATTAAAAACATCATGAGAAGTATAAATAAACAATGAACAATGAGAAACCACACAAGTACATAGTACACTAGAATTTTACGTGGAAACCCAATGTGGGAGAAAACCACATAATGCTTTTCTTATATGTCAAAAGAAATACATTCATAGGAAGCACCAACTTCCTTGTTTTCCATCTACAACTGGAATGAGCCTACAATCCCCTAGTTTCTTAGGCTCCAACCTAAAGGAAGCTAGAACTCCCTTAGTTTTATGGCACCAACCAGAAGGAGGCTAAAACCCCCTTTTCTTGTCTTGTCCTGCCGCCCTGAAATATAAGTGCCACATCCACTGTTATCACCACTGTAACTCTATAACTATCAATTTGTCCCTGTGAAACCTGTCACTGTAAAACCTGTCACATAAACCTATACTAACGACCTATCACAACCTGTATCAACAACCTGTCATGATAATATTATCAACCAATCAAATCTGACCACATAGATCTCATACCCATTGTCGCAAGTGTATAGCTCAAACCATGTACAACTATGCCTCTCAAATCATGTGCCATACATATACAAACATCCATAAACCAAGTATAGTGAACCCCCACATCAACCATGCATCAAACCCTCACTGTTATGCAACCTCAACCTACACCAATATATTAAAAAAAACATGTTAACCAAGAAGCCTCAAACATGTACCAAATGATACAAGATACACCTCAACAAGATACCCAATAGTGTGTGCCAACTACAAACAACAAGTGCACCAACAATGTGCCTTTGTAGATCTGCCTCATACACCATGTACCATACAATCAATGGATCCTCAAGGGAAAATGCTCAATCTCCCATGACCATTCCTCAAGTAATCACCAAAAACAACTTCAAGCAAGCATATAACATAAATTTTACTTCTGTAGAGAACTTTGTTGTATCTGAAAACTGTCACACTTACATGTAGTCTCTCTTCAACTTCTGCAATCTAAAACACCTCTCATCCTTCAGATCTGGTAGTTCCTCGCATGACGAAGTTGGCTGTCTCGCAGGTCCTCGCATGACAGAATATAGGAAACTCGCAGGGATGCCTTGTGAGACACTTATTATCTGACCTGTGGGGATGAACCTAACTAGGGTTTTCTTAAATTTTACCACTCTCCTCTACAGTCACGAAACTTTGTCGTCGCTCTTCCTTTGCTGCCTCAGATTTGTGCTACCTTAGATATGCAAATGAGTACCTGCAATTAACCTTTCACAAGATAAATATTCAATGTACTCAATAGGTGCTAATGGGAGTCTCTTGATCTCTTATTTATAATTTTCAAGTGCCTTCCTTTATGGGCCATATTGTAACTGTTGTACCCATTGCTGGGCTCTAAAGATGTCATAAAAACAACCTCTATGCATCAACCAAAGGTAGGCGTTGGCACAAGCGTTTTACTTGTCGCCTACGTAGGTTCTTACCTTCCGTTTTCAATACCCAACCTC
>CBVK0100465963.1:0-12104 GCA_900067695.1 Picea abies | reverse complement strand
TTCTTCTCTATTTTGGGACAAATAATCATATTTCTAATATCTTTATGATGTTAGTTAACATAATGAAATAATTGGTAGGTTCTTCTAGAAGTATTTGGTGGATTCTCGTAGATTACCAATTGTGAAGGGATACATCATGATGAATTTTCATAGTGGACTTGCAAGCAATAATTGGATCATTTCCTTGTTGGGGCCATAATTTCACATAAAACTATGTTTGATGAAAATGAAGCACGCTCGAAATATAATGACATGTAGAATCTAAAAAAACATCTTATCACCTAGGTATTCAGTGTATGGTACCCCAAAATATCACTTCTTTGACCCTCAAATGAAATATTTACTATTTTGGTCAATTAGTATTATTTTTAGGATTTTACCCAAACCAACCCTTCTAGGTCCCAATATTGTATTCCCAATCAGAGTGCATCATTAAAGTCATATGGTAACTATGTAGATCCATTTTGGATAAATTTAGATTAAATGTGCATCATTAAAGTCATATAGTAATTATGTAGATCCATTTTGGATAAATGTAGATTAAAATTTTCTATTATAGTTCATGTCTCTTTCAATAAAACTATGTTTCTTGTTTTAAATTAGAATTTAAGATGTTTCTTTTAATAGAATACAATAACCTAAATCAAAAAACAATTCAAATATTGAAAATATCAATCATAAATCTCTATGAGGCCTTTAGAATGATCAAATTCTAGAAGTTCAAACAATTCCATTCTTCTAAGTACATATAAATCTAAAGTTAAGATGGATCTACTTTATTTATAGGTTTGGAAGAACAACTTTTACATAAATGATAAATAAGTAATGTTTTTTCTTATTATTGGCCTATTAGAGTTAATAGGTTTTTAACTATCTTCAAAATAATTACTTTTTGAATTAACAATGTGAATAAGTTTTCAACCATGTGATTGTGTGTAAAGAGATATTCCATGCTAACCTAGTAGTATATAATATAAAAATGAAAATAATAATAATAATAATAACAACAACAACAACAACAATAACATTTAAGTCTACTTAGTATTTTAATTTTTTCAAAAGTAATTGTTTACAATCCATTCATTATAAAAGAGATTTACTTAACATAATTACAAATATTTTATAACTTAATATAAAAAAGATGCTTAATTGAATAATAATAAAATATTATTATTCAATTAAAATAATAATGATAATAATAATAATAATAATAATAAAATATAATGAAACCATCTTAATATATAATCAATTTAATGAAAATAAAAATTTAATAAAAATAAATTTACACTTTTAAATTTAACTCTAAAATATTTCCCAAATTAAAATTAAAATTAATATAATTTAATAATAAAAAACACATATATAATAAATTTAAAATAAGAGTAAACACATAAAAATAAACCTTCCAATTTTAAGTTACTTATTAATACCATAAACTTCACAATGTTCACCCATACAAACAATATTTCATATATTCTCCTAGTTTTTCTTAGATAAACTTCACATTGTTTTAAATTGAAAAAAACACTTATGAAAACAAATCATTTTCATAGTTACCTATTAATACTATTTTTATATATTCTTCGAGTTTTTTCATAAACTTCACAATGTTTAACCATACAAACAATATTTTATATATTGTTTTATTTTTATTTTTTTTTACAAACTTTATATTCAAATCATAATAATTATTGGTCAGTTGCCACTAATACTCATGGATATGGGTCATATATTAATGATTTACACTACACAATTAATCCCAAAAATAATATCTAAACTTTATATTGTTTTAAGTTGAAAGATAATATATGGTCTATTCAATAAGATAATTGAATTTAAATGTTCACATAAAAATATTTTTATGAAATGAAAAATCATGATTTTAAGATAATTGAATTTAAATCTTTACATAAAGATATTTTTATGAAATGAAAAATCATGTTTTTTTTAATAATGAAGAATGTGTATTTCCTCTTAAAAAATTATAAATTAAAATTCAAAAAAAATAAAATATATATTATTATTATTATTATTAATATAAAACATAAAATATGAAAGAAGTTAAAAAAATATGTGCATTTCTCCAACTAAATTAGTGTTTCAGATAACAAAGGGAACAGACTTTGAGGAACTTTCAAAAACACTAATTTTTAAATTTATTATATCACATTGGCTCGAAAACACAAGGATGTTTTTGGTTTATGTCTGGGCGTTGGGTGTTCTAAATTGAAAGCGCATCGACCATTCTGTCTCCATGGTTTTCAGGATCGAAAGATGTTCTAAATTGAAAGCGCATCGACCACTTTGGCTCCATTGTTTTCAGGATTGAAAGAAAATATCTAAAGTTACACTAGAGAGAAGGGCAAGACCAGACGGACATTCGTACTGTATTCTTTCCATTTCAGAGATGTATTTATTCCTACTACTTGACCGGACCTTATTGAAGAATAACACAGACTCAAGGAACATTACTATTCAGATCCAGAAGATCTAATAATTGGGAAGGTCTCGTGGAGGAGCCTCCAATGTTGCCGAAAGACCAGGACCATTCTTCACCAGCAACACCATATTCAATCCCCACGTTAAATGGTCGTCAAGATGGCAGTGCAGAAACCAGACTCCTGTCCAAAGAACAAAAACAAAAACAGTTTGCTTGTTATATTAAGCCGCAATATGCCAATGAATTGAAGTGCAACAATAATATGCATGAAGAGTTTATATATACCTGGATTGTTAGCTTTGAATCTTATGGCAACCCACCCACTTATTGGAGCGATTACTGTGTTGCGCTCTGGGGGATCAACCAGATTAAATTTAAGCGGATCCGTTATTGGGTTATAGTTCCCGAAGCCTTGTCCCACAACGTAAAAGTTGTGTCCATGAAGATGCATTGGATGGTTCTCTGCCACGAAGATGTTTGTTGTCTGGAAAACCAGTTGCACTGTAGAATTGTATTTCAGCACTTTCACTTTTGTTGCGTGTTCAGGAGCCCAAAGAGCTCTGGTTATGTTATCCCCGGTGTAGTTGAAAGCAACGGGAGGTTTTGATGGAAAATCCGTCGTAAAGACACCTTTGATGCCGAAATAATAGGCTTGAAGCAGGGCGATTGTGGGCGATACAAATGATACGTTGTTCATACTTGCACTGAGCCGCGTGCCGTTGGGGCCTGCACAGGTCTTTCCAGTGTCGCACGGAGACAACCCTAATCCAACTGTGGCGATGAGGCTTTCACTTATGGTTTAAGGAACGGCCACTGGGTGCTCCTGGGAAGCCAGGCTTCGCAGTGCAAGGCTAAATTTAGTGACAGTCGCAGTGTCGTTGTAGGCTGGAAGGCTAGGGAAAATGGGTCGCGTAGAATTCTGATGTCCAATATACTCTAGAATGGCAGTCGCTGTGGTGTTATCGAAACCGCCTGATGCCTCATTATTATATCCTCGGGCGGCCATATAGTATTTGCCCACACGCTTGTTGGCCGTGACAAGAACATCTGTAGTTTGGCCGGCGGAGATGACGATAACATCTGTTTTGTATGGCTTGGTGTACGAAGCATCCACAGCTACTACTGTAAATTTGTTAAAATAGAGATTAACCTGTAATGTTTATTAGTGGCCGTAGGAAGACATCTAGAAGCAGAGAATTAATTGTGATAGTTGGCAAAGACGGCGGACTGCAGAAAAATATCAACAGAATTCTAGAAATCGCCGGAAGCTCTGGAGGTTATCAACAGAATTCTAGAAATCGCCGGAAACTCTGGAGGCTTCGAGACAATCCTGCAGCTTGTAATTTTTCTATAAATTCATGTGTATCTAACATGTTCAATATCGGTCTGAGTTTCAATTCGGCTGTGTATATGTGTTTCCCTTCGCTCTGTTGTTTAATTTCCTGTTCTCTTCTTCCTGCTCTCTTCATGGTATCAGAGCTACAACAAGAACTGAAGATGATGGAATAGTTTCAGATATTCTGGTATACTACGGTACATAGTAGTACAGTAAGCCCAGACCTGGTTTGAAAACATACTCCAGCCATCCTCAGTGTGTGCCTGCATTTTCCTTGCCAGTCGCTAATCAAATTTCATGTATTCTATACATAGAATAACAGTACCAACTAAAGAAAAGTTGACTATCTCTATGCTTGGCTGGCAGGTGCAGGCAATGCCTGCGCCCCTTAGCGGGGCCGGGCTTGTCCAAAACATGCTTAGTCTGCTATTTCATCAAGATTTTCTTCACTAGTTTGGTCACTAAGAATTGATGAAGTAGGAGAAAGTTCTGAATCTCGTGAAGAAGAAATTGTTGCTCTAGGTACACAAGACTGTTCTTCCACAAAAACAAGAAGTCTTCAAGAGATTTATCAAGAAGGCCCAAGATAACATTATGCCAACTATGCTCTTATGACTAGAGTAATGCATGTTGATGATCCACAGGTCTTTGAAAAAGCTCAAGGAAAACCTGAATGGGATGCTGCAATGAAAGATGAATATGATTCTTTAATGAAGAATCAAACTTGGGAGTTGACTCCTCTCCCAGAAGGTAAAAATCTAATTGGCTGCAGATGGATATATAAAACAAAGTTCACATCTGATGGAGCAATCGAGAAGCATAAGGCTAGATTGGTTGCAAAAGGATTCTCACAAAAAGAAGGTATTGACTATACTGAAACATTT
This sequence comes from Picea abies, assembly GCA_900067695.1. Classification (NCBI taxonomy): domain Eukaryota; kingdom Viridiplantae; phylum Streptophyta; class Pinopsida; order Pinales; family Pinaceae; genus Picea; species Picea abies. The sequence continues at coordinate 7,444 of CBVK0100465963.1, read as the reverse complement.
GCTCCTGTTGCTAAAATGACTACAATTCGCGTTGTAGTTTCTCTAGCTGCAAAATTTGGTTGGGAAATTCATCAAATGGATGTAAAAAGTGTTTTTCTGCATGGTGATTTACTTGAAGAAATTTATATGAAACAACCACCAGGTTTTATAAAGGTTGGTCAAGAAAATTTTGTTTGTAAGCTTAAAAAATCATTGTACGGGTTAAAGCAGACACCAAGAGCATGGTACTCCAAAATTAATGAGTACTTCTTGAATGATGGATTCAAAAGAAGTCCTCATGATCCTGATCTTTATGTCAAAAATTGCAATGGTGATGTCATAATGGTTGTCCTATATGTAGATGACTTAATCATTACAGGAAGCAGTTTAAGTCAGGTATATGACTTCAAGAAGAAGCTAAAGAAGGCTTTTGATATCACAGACTTAGGATTATTACATTATTTTCTTGGCATCCAGGTTTGGCAAGAAAAAGATAGAATTCTTCTATCACAACCAAAATATGCACTTGATCTATTGAAGAAGTTCAAAATGGAGAATTGCAAATCAGCTCCAACTCCAATTGATGCAGGGACCAAGTTAAGAAGCAACTCTATTTCAAAAAAAATTGATGGCACACTATATAGAAAGTTGGTTGGAAGTTTGCTCTATCTAACAAACACTAGACCAGATATTGCATATGCAGTTGGAATGGTTTTTAGATTTATGTCTGATCCTCATCTTGAACATTGGAATGCAGCTAAAAGGATACTTAGATACATAAGGAACTTATAATCTTGGACTTGAATATCAAAATGGTGGTAATGTTCAACTTGCAGGATATACAGACTCTGATTGGGCAGGAGATACTGATGATAGAAAATCAACTTCTGGATATATATTTTATCTTGATTTGGGAGCAATCTCATGGAGTAGCAAGAAGCAAGCTACAATCTCTTTATCATCAACAAAAGCTGAATATAAAGGAGCAACACTTGCAACACAAGAAGCTACATGGCTACGAGGTATTCTTGCTGAATTGAATCATCCTCAAATAGAAGCTACAACTATTTACTGTGATAATATTATATCTCTTCTACTTGCTATGCTCACCACAAATCTAAGTCATTCTCTCTCACCAATAGCCCAATCTAGACATCTAGTGGGTGGATGTAAAGCACCGCTGTTATTTTTTTTGTTGGTAGTTTGGTTAAATTAAGGATAATTTATTTAGATTAAAATTTTTCACCTAAAACATATCCATACTTATTTGGATATTTAGACAATTTGTTAATATTCTTAACATTTATAATGAAAAAACATACAAAACACAAGAGATATAAATATAATGTAGGTAACAACAACCATACCTAACATTCGAATTGGTTTAATATATTGCGAAACAAATTTAATTCAATACAATACAATTCAATTAAGAAAGGACCCAACGGCCCCATACAACAAAACTATCCATATTGTCACACCAAAACTCATCCATCACACCTTCTTTTCTTAGCCTACGGTGCCCACCTCATACCAAACCACTCTATGTCTCATGCCTTGCGTTGTTCTTGTTATTTCCTTTTTTGTCTACGGGACTCGTGCTCTTATATGGACTCCAACCATATCATTTCATGAACCACCACATTCTTTGGGTGTAGCGCCCCTTCGTAGATCAACGTGCCCAAACGAACCGACATGCCCCTTCACAGGCTGGTCGGCCATGAACCCATGCGTCTGTGAAGCTTCACGTCTTTTCGGGCTGGGGAACCGACACACCACGAACCTTATGTTTTTCCTTGTGCCAACCGACATGATACTTTTTGGGTGTGCTGATGGGGTCATCCAACTTCTCCAATGAGTGCATGCTGCCAAGGGTACGTGAGTCCACTCCCTGGGCGTGCTTCCAATTCGCCCTATTCGCCCCGTCCTTGCCCAAACACAACCCATGTCTATATCCTCCTTAGCAAGAGAAGTGAAGCTTGTGACCTTGAATCCGTACATCACCATCGTGCAACCAAGATGCTTCTGCCCATGCCTATAAAACAAATACTTGCCCAACAAATCACATCTTCCTTATACTCTTAAAACAAATACTTGCCCAACAAATCACATCTGATTTATCTTTGAATCTGCCTAAGAAACACACTCGATGTTTGTCACGAGAGACCTTACAAATATCAATTCAAGTGAAACTAAGGGTTGATTAGATCTAAACACGATCATGCACCATTTACTCACATTGCATCGCAATAAAATAGGTATAGAGTTAACATTCTAAATTGAATGAAGCCATAGTGCACAATTTACTCACATTGCATCGCAATAAAATAGGTATAGAGTTAACATTCTAAATTGAATGAAGCCATTGTGCAGAAACCATTAAAAAGTCTTTATCATGGACCAATTCAATGAAACACGTTTACTAGAGAATTTGACAAGAAACAACGTTCCAACATGGAAATAAAAAATCATTACAATAAAGCAAGAAAGAGACTGGACAAAGGGGAGTGGAACATGTGGTCAATGTTCTTGCACCAGTCCCTGAAGAAACTCAGTTGCAGGAAGAGAGAACCTTCGATTGGTTGGGTAAGAAATGGTTATCATTTCTACAAAATTGAAATATTCACGTTCTTTAACATGTTTTGCAACAGAGATAACACAGTGGCAACTCAGACGTTTCCATGGCTCTTCTCAATTAGTTACCGTATATGCATTACACCCATGCACTATTTATTTTCTAACTATTCTAAAAATAAAAAGCAGTAGATCGATGGTGTCATCGCACCATTTAATACTCATGAAGGTCAATGGTGGGGAAAGATACTGGAAGAAGCGCTGGTTAGTTGCTTCAAGAAAATGGATGTTGAATTTTCCAGTACATGTCCTACATAGGATTTGCCACTAACGGATTGACCAACACGAGGTTGCCAACAATTAAATCATGTAGCATTTGCACCACTCCTCAAGACAAAATATATGTAGAGATTTATATTTGCAGCAGCTACTGATGAGATGCACTTCATTGGGTGGGCATTTCCAAACAACACGTGGGACAATGCAGGCAAAGGTTTGATCTACAATTTATTATAGATATTCTGTCATGAGAAGAGAAAAATGTGAAGCTTTGTGACGCCTGGGTTTCGTCGTGGTTCGGTTGCCTTCTCAAAGCCTGTATTCATAGCAACATGTCAAGTTATGAATGAGCACTTGACTCTCATACCACACCTGACGTTGGAGACCGCGTATGAATTCGCCACGAAACTCTGTAACAGATTTCTGAGCTGTCGAACTCAAAGGATAGACTTGGATCACTATGCATGGAGCTCAACGATTTCTTTTTATAAATCGTTGCACTATATTTCAAGTCAAAATCTACAGTTTTGCAAGATGATTTTTTTGGTTCAATACAACTTATTCTCGATTATTGCAGTTACCATCGTTGCAGGTCATTTTTTTGTCTTTTTGGGCAATGCATTCACTGCAAAGCATACCACTATGCAGGTTCTATTGTTGACACTGCCAACGGAGCAATAGCGATGGTATTTGACCTCGACCGAAGTTATAAATCCAGCCCACATCATCAAAAGAGAAGTGATTATGGCCCTCCCAGTTATCCATATCGTAAGCTGGGAAATGCTTGCACTAGGAAGAATATCTCAAATGAATAGAAGAACATAGTTTTTCCTTCAAAGAAGAAGAGAAGGGATCACCCTGGAATCCCCTATATTACTCGGTAGACTACCATATAGATAGCAAGGGATCTTCTTTCATATTTTTTGGACCTTGACTCCATCGAGGATCTCTGAATATATTGATATTAGGTAACCAGAAGGTGAACCTCGATACCTACTTGCATTGTACATTGCTCTCGTTACAATGTCAATCGTAGACATTGTTTGTGGTATGAAAAGATTTCGAATACATATCATTCAAGTCGGATTTTGTTGGCATGTTCGCAATAATCGTTGGCGGAGGACGTTGGGAAAAATCCGCACATGGATTGTGGGGAAATTATACCAGAAATTGAGATTGAGCTTTGGTGACGGTTGGCCAACCAAATGGAACGATCACCGAGACCATAATACAAACAATAGTGGCGAAGATCGGGGGACAATCCCACCAAATCTTGAATACACCTCCAGAATCGCGTCGTCTGAACAACTCCACGATACTTGTTGAGGTATTTCACCACTCCATCGAACTGAAACGACTTCATTCTTCTACAGTTTGTGAACATCATAGAACTGATGTAGAGGGTTTGAAACCTTCGAGAGATTGATTCCGTGGAGGGTTTAGCTTCATCTCGTGGGTAGATATAAAGATGACCTATTTTCCCTGAACTCACGGGACCTCATCAAAACCCTCGACCTGCAAATTTATCTTGAGCATGGTGACGTTATGTGGGTCTTCTTGAATCAATGATATTATATCCTCTGGTTGCAGATGCATATCGTATTGGTCGCATCAAGTTTGGCCCAGTTCAGAATGGACAAGGCAATCACATTTATATCCTAGCATCCCTCGTCGCTTGTCAAGATTTCTAGCAATGATAAAGAGAATGAAGAAATTGTGTTGGTGGCATCGACCCCAGTCACTTACAGGAGAAAAACTCACGTTACTGTTACATGAAGGTTACTACAGTTCGACTTGGTTTTGCAATATTTCTTGGTAAAACAATTTTCTTTCTACAAGAAATATTTACAGAATTATTAATGACTTGTTGGTCTGAGATGGAATCGGCTACAGGGTGGCTGATATATATTTTTCAGAAAATGGGTATTTCATGTTAATGTTGTAAAATTATAATCTTTCAGAGTCCAGGAATATGTTAAAGTCATTGGCAGCATTGACTGTTGATAATGTTACTTACAAGGTCACCTTATTATTTCAAGTCACGCAAACCGAGAGCTCATACCATGAGACCGAGTCCATAAGCATGTGTGCGCTATTATTTGTAAGATTTTCCATATTATTGTACTGGTCGGATTTGGAAATTTTACCACCACTAGTGCACATATAATTGCACATTTTGTATAAACCAGAGTGTTTCCCTTTCTATGCGTCATTTTGGCATATGAAATGGTCATAAAAATTCAATGTAACTGCCATGGAAGGGCCATAGTTTGGCCATAGTGCATATTTTTGGCATCATATTTGGCATGAGAATTGCCTTGAATTTTGATGTATTGGCCATGCAAAGGTCTTGCAAAGGTCTTGATGTAAGCATGTGATTTTCATGTAAATATGATTGAAGCATTGTAAAAGGTATTTTTAGTCAATTTGAGTGAGGAGAGTGAGAAGGGTTATTTTTGGGCCTTAAATCTTAAGTGGTGTCATTTGGTAATCACCATTGTAATCAGTTGAATAAGGCGATTTTTCTAAGCCATTTTGGCATTAATTGTAAACTTGACCAATGAGTATGATTATAAACTCTTGGCAAGTAAACCATGTATCATCAACTATAGGTTACAAGTTGCAAGTTATGATGTGGGCTTCGACATTTCAACTCCGAAGAATAGAGACGAAAGAGACAAGGGTATTCATTTTCCAAACATTTGCTTTGCAATAGTTGCAGGTGTTGGCTTTGCATTCTGATTCTGAAGTACGTGGGTGAAGGAGTCTTGAAGGAATGTGCCTTTTGAATACATTTGCATAAAGATAAAGTTGATACTTTTGGAGACCAAAAGGTTCTTTTATGGGGAGGCGTGATCCGGGCGGAACTCCACACATGGATGGACTTTTACTTTGCTCACCATGTCAATTTGAAATTGATGACAAAGTGATGAAAGGGTGAACTTATATGTTTTGAGTTTTATTTTCTCATGCATACATAAGTGCTTTGTGAGAAAAATGTCTCATGCATTTCTTTTATGCTTGTATGAGATGCTCATGCATTTAATTATGCTTTATGAGCTTTTGAAAAAACTCATACATTATTATTCACTTTTGATGTGAAATGATTAATACTTGTGAGAGAAATTAGACTCACGTATTTATTATTAAATTATAATTTTGGAAATTGGTTTTTATGTGAAAAACCACCTCACACCAATTTGTCATTATTCTCAATTATAGTTTGAGAGAATCAAGGGAATGGTTGAGGACTCTTTGGGTGGTTTTAAGACTTTTCCCATTATATGCTTGAAGATAGTTTGAGATCCTAAATTTATGGATCTTGTTTTTCCTCTTTTGTAATTAGATCATATTATTGTGGATCTAGGAATTAATGCTATTTTTTAAGAGAGAGTGAGGCAAAACTATATAATGCCTTATGTGAGACCTATGTAGGGGGGAGAGTAATGAGGAATTAATGAGTGGAGTTAGAGAGCCGCAGTGCTACTACTCCTAAGCATTGAAAGACTTATTCATGTAAGGAATTATCCTTCTTCATGTATGGAGAGATATGAATGTGAGTAGTCTTCTTGAATCCTCATTGAAGGAGAAGGCATCTCTTATGTAATCACTTATGAGAAGGTCCCAACATATTTTGAAGAAGGAATGAAAGTGATTTCTAATTGAAGTGGGTCCGGAGACGTAGCCCAGGAGGGGCCAACTCCGTTACCAACATTGGTTGTCTTTCTCTTGTATTTTCATGTGCTTTATTCCATTTGAGTTTATGTATGTTATGAATTATTGTTTAAAATAATGGTTAATCATGGATGCATATGCCCTTTAATCATTATGAAAATAATTTGTCAGAAAACGATTCTCGATTAAAAACTTGTGTAAAGTAAGTACTCGCCATTTTTTAGATCACTTAGATTGTCCAACCTATACCTAGATTAGATCTCAATTTCAAAATATTTGTCACACTACCAACCTTCCTAACCTTTTAACTCAACAAAACTATGGTAATCTTGGAAAGCTTCTCCTAAAGCTTTTCGAGCATAGAAACCAAATTCTAAAGAATTGTAAGTAATCCATTACCCTCTTAAGGCTTGATAAACTAATTCGATCTCAATGGATGTTAATCATCATCATTATAATTTTTATTTAAATTTTTATAATATATATATTTTTAAATTAAATATTTGTATTATGGTTTTTATTTGAAATTTTGTTAATAATTATTTTTTATTTGTAAGAAATTGTTTTTAAATAAAAAAAATATTTAATTTGTTTTTAAATAAAAAATCTCTATTTGTTTTTAAGTGTGTGATGTTTTTGTTAGGATATTTAGACACTTAGGAGTTAGTTAATATTTACTTGGTCTAATGTGTCCTTAGGTAAAAATGTGTTTTTTAGTGTGTTTCTTTAGTATGCATTTGTAGTTAGAAAATCCAATGGTCACGATATGTTCTCGACATAGAGTGATCCGACGGTTCATATTCTCCTCGATCTTAACAACCATTGATTTGTGGCTTAACACCCGATTGGTCCATGATATCTATTTAAAGAACATGGAGGGTCATTTTCCGATGATCGATTATGAGAAACTCTTTTGTAAAATCTCTCTGTAATCTTT
>CBVK0100465962.1:0-15399 GCA_900067695.1 Picea abies | reverse complement strand
ATTAATAAACTGCTCCAAGTGGTCGCATTGGATGGTGTCATGGATGTTTCCTTGTATGGGTTTTACCACGTCAAAACATCAATTTGTTTATCTTTGATCTAGTTGTGTGAATGGTTACCAAAGTGTTCATCCTCTGTTGGAATACTTATGTTGTCAAACAATTTTCAGTTGCAAAATTTCATTTTTTCAAGATATTTTTCTGTAACGGTAATAATTGCGAATATATGAGTTGATTTTAAGATTTTTATTTGCAATTTTGCAAGTTGTCAATCTAGGAGTCGATTTTAAGGTTTCAATTAAATCATGATTTTTATTCTGAAATGAAACTGATGCTACTAGAAGTATCACTTTTCAATTTGAGAGTCAATTTTAAGTTTTTTTCTGCAACGATATCGATTGTCAATGATGTACTTTCAAACAAGTTACAATTTTAACAAACCCCCGAAAAAAGGTGTTGCTGGTAGCACTACATTTTTATTTGGGGGTTGATTTTGTTGTTTTTTACCAGAAAATATGGGGGTTTTAGACTAGATTTCTCTTTTTGAGTTCATAGTTCTCGTTAAGTTGGTAACTATGTTCTTAGGAGACTTAGGAAATTTAGGATTATTTCTTGACCCCTTGGGTGCCCTTTCCTCTTTCCCTCTATTGGAGCCATAACCCCTCTTCTTCTCTTCAATAGCCACATTCCTTAACAGTACCATGAAAAGTCTACCTCATAGTACATCGGAAATATATTACTTGAAAAATGTATGTCTAAACATTCAGTAGTAGAACCATGGCCCTAAGCTCTGCACTAAGAATTCATACAAGATATTTACATGTTTTACATATAGATTCGTTCATCTTTTATATAAATAATTTAGTTAACTTAAATCATGAAAAAATGAATTTCAGACAATTAAATTTCACAATCTAAACACAGATTATCCCAATTGTAAAAAAAAATTATATATATATATATTTCCTCACATTTAATATGTCCTTTTTATAATGTCATCTCATCAACAATTTATGTGTTCTTCATCTCCCATTTGATTAATCAATTAAACACCTTAATCCTACTTTAGATAAAGGGCTTGTTGTTGCATTGAAGTGGATTGATCGCATTGAAGAAATGGTAGAAATCAAAAGAGATGTCACCATCCTCTCTATTTTTATTGCTTCCTTAATTTCTTTAACTGAATGGACAATGATCGCTTCCTTAATTCCTTAGACTGGACAACGAACAATGTGGCTTGCATGTTCTCCTCTTCTTCTTCCATGGTGTTGGTGGATTATGTAAGTTTTAAACCTGTGAAGTAAAGCAATGCATATAGATTCTTAAGCAATACAAAAATTAATCAATGGCTCATACACAGAGTACACAGAGATTTTATACCGGAAACCCTCAATCGGGAAAACCTTTCTTATTTTCATTATATCAAATTTCACCATTCACCATACAATATATACAATGTTTTTAGGTATTCCGTAGATACCAAAACCATAATCCCTAAATCTGGGATTAATTTACAAATCCGCTAAAAATAGCAAAAACCGCCAAAAAAAAAAAATTCGGGGCACTGCCCCAAATGCTGCATGTAACCAGGGGGGGAATACCTGGCCCCCCTGGGAACCCCCTAGGAAAGCGCCTGTCACACACACACACACATGCAAAGAATATAACACATACCCAACAGGGTAGAGTGGTGTAGGGTACATAGGTGCATCCATAGTGTATGGATGGAATGTAAAAGGTGGTAAAGGTGGATAGGTGCATCCATAGTGTATGGATGAAATGTAAAAGGTGGTAACGGTGGGTAGTGAAAAAAAACTTTTATAGAATCCAAAGATATGGAAACGGTGAACTAAATAATAATGATGGGACCTACATACACATTTATAATATGTTAGATTAGTAAGAAACATGAAAAATAACCAAAACAAGACAACAAATTAAAAGCATATTTAACTTGACACATGATACCTTAGTATGGGGTGATTTTCCTACACGAGGTGGAGATAGCTCTGGAGTTTTTTGAATGCAAACCTGTAGAAACACAACAACTTCATAATTTATTTCTCATAAATAACTTGGACATTTGCAAAACAAAAAAACTAGAAATCTTGCTAAGTGTTTATTGAAAATCAGGAAAGATCTAAGTTGGCTATAGGAGACATTGATATTCATTCAATTCTTTCTCAAGTATAAAACTAAATATTATGTAATGTTGTAAACTTGAACCAACCAAAAAAAATATGGGGTTTTCAAGACAAGCCACAAGGAAAGAAGAGAAAACAATAAACAAAGTAAAGGTTTTGGTACACAAACATGAAAAATAAGGAAAGGTCTTGGTCAACACTTAACCTTTCTAAGATGGATTGTAAGCCCACTTGTGCACAAGGAGTAAGTGAGGAGACCTTAAAAAAATATGTGGTTTCCCACTTCCATGAGACACGTGGCATGGAATATTTTCATGTTGCCATCCTCACATCTACCAAAAAAATGTAGTTTCCAAGACAATCCACAAATAAACAAGACCAAACATTAAATGAAACATAAAAAAAACATCATGCAGAACGAGAAGAGGAAGACACACATAGAGGCACCAAAACCAAAAGGGATCACTTGGGAAAAACAAAACAAAAATGACAAATAAGGAAAGGAAATGATCACAACGTAAAATTTTTTAGATGACTTGCAAGGCCAAAATGACAACCTCACTCATGCATAAGGAAGAAGTAAGGAGACCTTCAGTGGATTTGGGGTTTTCCTCTTCCATGAAATGAGTGGCATGGAATATTTGCAAGCCTCCATCCTTACATCCACCAAAAAGGAGGTGATGTTGAGACAAGTTACTAGGAAAGAAGACCAAACACTAAACAAAACATAGGCAAACACCATGAAAAAATAGAAAACAAAGGAGAACAACGAGGTGGAGGAAACAAAACCACGAGGGAATGATTGGTAAAAAGAAAAAAAATAAATAAATAAGGAGACGTCTTGGTCACCACTTATTTTTTTTAAGATTACTTGCAAGCCCAAATTGGCAAGTCCATTCATGCACAAGGAGGAACTAATTAGGAGACATTGAAAAAATTTAGGGTTTCCAACTTCCGTGAGACAAGTGGCATGTTACATGGAATATTTTTGAGCCAACATCATTACACCTACCAAAAACATGGGGTTGTTGAGACATGCCATATGGAAATAATACCAAACACTAAACAAAACACAAGAAAAACACCATGTGGAATGGGAAGAGGAAGTCGAAGGTGAACAAAACCAAAAGGGAGAGCTTGGTACAAAGAAAACAAAATTGAAAAATAAGGAAAGGTCTTGGTCGACACTTAACCTTTATGAGATGACTTACAAGCCCAAATTAGAAAGAATGCCTATTCAAAATGAAGAAGTGAGGAGACCTTTAATGATTTTTGGGTCTCCTACTTCCATGAGATGAGTGGCATGGAACATACATACTAAAAAGATGTAGTTGCCAAGACAAGACATGAGGAAAGAAGACCAATTAATAAATAAAACACAAGGAAAACACCATGCAAAATGAGAAGAGTACGATGAAGGTGCACATCGAGGTGGAGGAAGTGAAACCACAAGGGATTTCTTAGTAAAAACACAACAAAAATAAAAAATAAGGAGAGGAATTGGTCACCACTAAACTTTTTTGAGACAATGTGCAAGTCCAAATTGGAAAGCATGTTAGTTCACAAGGAAGAAGTGAGGAGAACTTGAATGAATTTTGGGTTTCCCACTTCCATGATACAAGTGGTATCGAATATTTTCAAGTTTTTATCCTTACACCTACGAAAAAGATATGGTTTTGAAGACAAGCCAAACGGAAAGAAGACCAAACACTAAATGAAGCATAGCCCCAGCTCGAGGGTGACTTGCTATTGAGATTTGAAGCAAAAAGTCTACGGTTGGGTGGAGCATCTGTCCTCCGCAAATGGTTGCACATTTGCTTACAAAGAAAGTGTTTTTCTTTTCCTCTATCCTCTATTTCTAGTTATGGGTTCGATTTGTTGTGCATTTTACTCTAAGTTCTTGCGTATTTATATGTTGTTTCATATATGTATAATTGGATGCATTCATGTTTTCAAAAATGTTGTTAGATGCATGCGATTTTTTTTCAATTATGAATGCATTTAGTTTAACAAGTATCAGTTTAAATTGTTAAGTTTAGTAGTGGGGATGCTACACCACCACCAAAGAACATCCATGCCTTATGAAGTTTCAATGAAATGGTGAACTATCCAAGAAATTTTGTTTCTAACTTTTTCCACATTGTACACCTTCTTAATTCATTGAACTATGATTGAGCCTATTTTAGTTAAGAACATGTGTAGTAGAAAGCATTCAAAAGGATTAAGTGTCCATGATTTTTCGTTCATATCCTTGACTTACTTACATTAAAAAATCCTTTGATATTGAAATGGATGCTTCTAGAAATGAAATGGGTGCAATTTCGATGCACCAACAAAAACCCTTTTCATACCTCTTTGAGATATTATAAGGTGTTGTTCTAAATTACTCGATTATGATCATAAGATCAATACATTGGATCAAGAATTGATTCATTGTTGATATATCTTCTTAAAAAATATACATCTATTCATAAAACCATAAGCCTCTCAATAATGTAACATCATAATTAAGTATCAAAGAGGAAGAAAATAGAATATTGTAGATTTATACTACAACAAGAAATATGATGGATTTATAGCGTTTATATAGAGATTCAAAATTTTATGAACAACGTCCATGTCTTGCACAAATTTATGCAGTCTTGCATGACTCATGATGATGCAAGTAGGTACATAACACTCCGACAAATCAAAGTCGCATAAAAAAATCACAACAACCCACATAGCAGCAAATTAATTCAAAACATAGTCAATAGAATGAACACACAACATACATAAAACTTCCAATCACTTTATTAGGATCAATGACCAATGCTCCTAAACCTCATTTTTTTTTTGTAAATAAAAAAGAGTTTATGTTACCTTAAAACGCCAAAAAATAAAGACATGTTCAAACATACATCAAAACCCACCACTTGTTCTACCACATGTATGGAAACTAGAACAAGTGGTCTGTTATGTTCATAGGAAATCCAATATACTAGAGTCTGTATACAAAATAATTTGACTATGAATGCATCCTAGCTAAGACTGATAACATAACAATAAATAAACTAAATTTGAGGAGAACCCGGACTTCCATCATGGTGGACGGTGAAGGAAAACGGTTGGGAGTAGGTTGGGCAAAGGCTCTTTGCAGGCTCACTTGACAGGGAATCAAACAACATATCCAGACGTCTGCTAAGGGCGTGTTGGATGTGAAGCTGGTCAGCCATGTCTCTTCTCATCTCAAAGATCAGATTTAAATGGTCCTTCGTAAGCCTGCGAGGATTGGGAAAATCGTGGCGTGCCAAGGCTGGATGGTCTAGCTCACCCTTATGTTGATTCAGATGGGTCTCCTCCTTGGCCCAACAATCATCCCAATCAATCCCGGTGGCTTTATTGTGTGATCCACTGAAAATTGGGGTTGCTCCTTGCATGAAGTCGTCTTTCTTATGTGGAGGGATTTCCTCCTCCACCACACAACCTCCCATAGAAATATCGGGATAATTCAAAGGGAGGGCAGTGTTGGTTGGTGTTGTATACTCCATGATGTCCTCCTCCCAATTAGGAGGAATCTCCTCCTCCACTATACAACCACCAAAATTTATCTCATGGTCAAGCAATTGGGGTGTAGGTTGGGCTTCATTGTGCCATCTTTGGTCAGAATAAGGATGGTAGATAGAGTTGCTACCAGGATTGGGAGAAAGAGAAAGTAGACCTGTGCATCGATGTCGGCCTACCATACTATAATAGGTTAACCCACGTTTGGGATTGCCTCTCTCTCGAGGCATCACTTCAACACCACTGGGAGAGGAATTGAAGGAGAAGTTGGACGTGCGGTAACGAGAATTGACAGATATTCAGCTCACTTGGACGAATATTGCAGGTGGAAAATGTTGGATTATTGAGAGGGGGTGTGAATCAGTAATAGAGCAATGTAATCATTTTTAACCATATAATGCAAGTGTTATATCAATGTAGAATTATCATCCAATATTTGTAGACTAAATAAACAATGAACAAATGAACAATCATACACATACATAGTACACCAGTGTTTTTACGTGGAAACCTAAAGGGGGAGAAAACCACGGAATGATTTTTCTTGTATGTCTTGAAGAATTACATTAATTAGAAGCACAAAATTCCTTTCTTTTCCAGCTACAACTGGAAGGAGGCTCCAACCCTGTAATTTCTTAGGCTCAAATGTATAGAAATGCAAAAAAAAATTAATTTCCATTTAAGAAAAGTTTGCACTTGGAAAAAGAAAAACTCAAAATATCTAAATCAATTTCATTGATGTAAATATATACTAATTTTGGATATATTGTGAGTCAAGGAGATCAAATGTCTAAAAATGCAAACATTTTTTAATTTCCATTTAAGAAAAGTTTACACTTGGGAAAAGAAAAAATTAAAATATCTTAAATCAATTTCATTCATGTTGGATAATAATTCGTCCAGTAATGATAACATGCAGGAAATAATGCAGGACATGGTGGATTGATTTAATTCATTTTTTATAATAATTCATCCAGTAATGATAACATGGAGGAAATAATGGAGGACATGGTGGATTGATTTAATTCATGTTGAATAATAATCCATCCAGTAATGATAACATGCTTCCAGGAAATAATGGAGGATAGGGTGGATGTAGTTGCAAAAATTATAAATGCAATCATTGTATATATAACTACAATAGATGGAATGGTGGATGCAATAAGGGGGTTGTAGTATGGTAGAGTGGTGTGGGGTACATAGGTGCATCCATAGTGTATGGATGGAATGTAAAAGGTGGTAAGGGTGGGTAGTGAAAAAACCCCTTTATAGAATCAAGAAAGATGGACATGGTGAACTAAATAATAATAATGGGACCTACATACACATTTATAATATGTTAGATTAATAAGAAACATGAAAAATAGTGAAAACAAGATAACAAATTAAAAGCATATTTAACTTGACACATGATACCTTAGTATGGGGTGATTTTCCTATAGGAGGTGGAGATAGCTTTCGAGTTTCTTCAATGCAATCATGTAGAAACACAACAACGTTATAATTTATTTCTCATAAATAACTTGGACATTTGAAAAACAAAAAAAAATATAAATCTTGCTAAGTGTTTATTGAAAATGAGGAAAGCTCTAAGTTGGCTATAGGAGACATTGATATTCATTCAATTATTTCTCAAGTATAAACCTAAATATTATGTAATTTCGTAATATTGAACCAACAAAAAAAGAGATGGGTTTTTCAAGACAAGCCAGAGGGAAGAAGAGAAAACAATAAACAAATTAAAGGTTTTGGTCCACAAACATGACAAATAAGGAGAGGTCTTGGTCAGCACTTAACCTTTCTCATATGGATTGCAAGCCCACTTGTGCACAAGGAGTAAGTGAGAATACCTTGAATAAATTTGTGGTTTCCCACTTCCATGAGACAAGTGGCATGGAATATTTTCAATTCATAGTCTTCACATCTACAAAAAAATGTAGTTGCCAAGACAATCCACAAAGAAATAAGACCAAACACTAAATGAAACATAAAGAAAACATCATGCGGAATGAGAAGAGGAATACACACGTAGAGGTACCAAAACCAAAAGGGGACACTTGGGAAAAACAAAACAAAAATGACAAATAAGGAGAGGAAATAATCATCACTTAATTTTTTTAGATGACTTGCAGGGAAAAATTGACAACCTCACTCATGCATAAGGAAGATGTAAGGAGACCTTGAATGGATTTGGGGTTTCCCTCTTCCATGATATGAGTGGCATGAAATATTTGCAATCCTCCATCCTTAAACCTACCAAAAAAGATGTGATTGTTGAGACAAGTTACTAGGAAAGAAGACCAAAAACTAAACAAAACATAGGCAAACACCATGAAAAGTTATAAAACAAAGGAGATCAACGAGGTGGAGGAAACAAAACCATGAGGGAATGAAAAAAAATAAGAAAAAATAAGTAGAGGTCTTGGTCACCACTTAATTTTTTTAAGATGACTTGCAAGCCCAAGTTGGCAAGTCCATTCATGCACAAGGAGGAACTAATTAGGAGACATTGAATAAATTTAGGGTTTCCAACTTTCATGAGACAAGTGGCATGTGGCATGAAATATTTTTGAGCCACCATATTTACACCTACCAAAAACATGGGGTTGTTGAGACATGACATATGGAAATAAAACCAAACACTAAACAAAACACAAGAAAAACACCATGTGGAATGAGAAGAGGAAGTTGAAGTTGGACAATGAGATGAAGGGAACATAAATTGAAAAATAAGGAAAGGTCTTGGTCAGCACTTAACCTTTCTGAGATGAATTACAAGCCCAAATTAGCAAGCATGCATATTCACAATGAAGAAGTGAGGAGACATTTAATGATTTTTGGGTATCTTACTTCCATGAGTGAGTGGCATGGAATATACATACTAAAAAGATGTAGTTTCCATGAGAAAAGAAGACCAATTACTAAATAAAACACAAGGAAGATGCCATGCAAAATGAGAAGAGGAAGATGAAGGTAGCACATCGAGGTGGAGGAAATGAAACCACAAGGGAGTGCTTAGTAAAAACACAAAAAAAATGAAAAATAAGGAGAGGAATTGGTCACCACTAAACTTTTTTGAGACGATGTGCAAGTCCAAATTGGAAAGCCTATTAGTCACAAGGAAGAAGTGAGGAGAACTTGAATGAATTTTGGGTTTCCCACTTCCATGATACAAGTGGTATTGAATATTTGCAAGTTTTCATCCTTACACCTACCAAAAAGATATGGTTTCCAAGACAAGCCAAAAGGAAACAATACCAAACACTAAATGAAGCATAGGGTAAACACCATAAGGAACAAGAAGTAGAAGAGAAAGGTGAACAATGAGGTGAAGGAAACAAAACCACAGTGGAGCACTTGGTAAAAAACATATGCTCAAATGTTTTCAAACTTACACAAGTATATGTTCATGAAACTAGAACTTGTGTATCTTGGATTCCATGTGACCAAGATGGACTAAGCATTGATTTGGAAACAATTTCATCCATTATTAGCTAGCCACCTATAACTTCCCCATTTTTAATCCCTAGTTTAGCTATGTATAATTAAATACAATGTGTGGCCGCAAGCCCGATGATGTAATATGTAAACATTATATCAAAATAATAAAATAAAATGTATCGCCGACTCAAGATAGACACATACAAAGTCACAGGGGATAAGTTTCCACAGGAGAGGGGTTCTAGGGGGGGGATTATTCATGTGTATTAATCCTCGATGCACTTTCTAAAATTATTTTTTTTGCATGAACCTTATATTTTTCTTTTTGAGTGTATCGAAGCCCCAATCATTGAATAGATGTAAGAGGGTTGGTGTGAAAATTCACCTCACATAATTATTGAGAGCATGGGGCTGAGTACAATCAACGTTGTGGAATGTGAGAGTCAACATAAATGGGTAAAAGGAAATTTTAATCGGTACTGTAGGCAATTTTTACAATCAATTTTTGGGACAACAAGAGTGTGTTGAATGTTAGAGCTTTAAGAGAGACATAGTGGTTTTTGTGGGAATCTTGTTGGAGATATAATTTCATGAATAAGTAGGTTGTGAAGCCTGTAGAGTGATATTTCTATGCAATATCCAGTGAGCTTGATGTTGTGACCTTTTACTATTGCAATTGGCATCCCTGGAGTCCTCAACAAGAGAGATTTCATTTCTAACTTGTTTTGGATCTGTGCAGAGAAGTGGGATATCCTGAGGAACTATGTGGTAGAGAATGGGATCACATTCCTTAGGTTGTGCAGGTTGAGGGGAAAGAGAGTTGGTATATTGGGAGGGTTGTAGGAAATTAGCTTGTTGTGGATTATTTTGGGCTGAGAGTGGATAGTAGACACTCTTAAGAAACATCCTTTGTTTTGGATTCATAGCCCCAGCTCGAGGCTGACTTGTTATTGAGATTTGAAGCAATAAGTTTATGGTTGGGTGGAACATCTGTCCTCTATAGTTGGTTGCACATTTTCTTACAAAGAAAGTTTTTTTTTTTTCTCTATCCTCTATTTCTAATTATGGGTTCAATTTGTTGTGCATTTTACTCTAAGTTCTTGAGTATTTATATGTTGTTTCATATATGTGTAATTGCATGCAATCATGTTTTTTAAAATGTTGTTAGATGCATGAGATTTGTTTTCAATTATGAATGCATTTATTTTCACAAGTATCGGTTTAAATTGTTGAGTTTAGTAGTGGGGGTGCTACACCACCACCAAACAACATCCATGCCTTACGGAGTTTCAATGAGATGGTGAACTATCCAAGAATTTTCTTTTCTAACTTTTTCCTACATTGTACACCTTCCTAATGCATTGAACTATGATTGAGCATATTTTAGTTGAGAACATGTGTAGTAGAGAGAATTCAAAAGGATTAAGTGTACATGATTTTTTTGTTCATATCCTTGACTTGCTTACATTAAAAAATCCTTTGATATTGAAATGGATGCTTCTAGAAATGAAGTGGGTGCAATTTTGACGCACCAACAAAAACCCTTTTCATACCTCTTTGAGATATTATAAGGTGTTGTTCTAAATTTCTCAATTATGATCATAAGATGAATACATTGGATAAATAAGTG
Organism: Picea abies; assembly: GCA_900067695.1. NCBI lineage: Eukaryota > Viridiplantae > Streptophyta > Pinopsida > Pinales > Pinaceae > Picea > Picea abies. The sequence goes on along the minus strand of CBVK0100465962.1, from coordinate 4,643 downwards.
ATTCATTGTTGATATATCTTCTTAAAAAATACACATCTATTCACAAAACCATAATCCTCTCAATATTTTCTAGGCACAAAGAAAGAGAGAGAATGCATGTCATACGAAGCATAAAACTTATTTCCAACAATGTAACATCATAATTAAGTATCAAATAGGAAGAAATATAATATTTTTGTTTTATACTACAACAAGAAAGATGATGGATTTATAGTGTTTTTATAGAGCTTCAAAAATTTATGAACAACGTCCATGCCTTGCACAAATTTATGCAATCTTGCATGGCTCATGATGATTCAAGTAGGTACATAACCCTCTGACAAATCAAAATCACGTAAAAAAATTACAACAACCCACATAGTAGCAAAATAATTCAAAACATAGTCAATAGAATGAACACATGACATACATAAAACTTCTAATCAGTTTATTAGGATCAATGACCAATGCTCCTAAGCCTCATTTTCTTTTCTTTTTTGTAAATAAAAAAGAGTTTATATTACCTTAAAATGCCAAAAAAGAAAGACATGTCCAAACATACATCAAAACTTGCCACTTGTTCTGCCACATGTATGGAAACTAGAAAAGGTGGCCTGCTATGTTCATAGGCAAGCTAGTATACCAGAGTCTAACTAAAAAAAGATTCTACTGTGAATGCATTCTAGATAAGACTGATAACATAACAGTAAACAAAATTAATTTGAGGAGAACCTAGACTTCCATCATGGCAGACGGTGAAGGAAAATGATTAGCAACAAGTTGGGAAATGGATCTTCACAGGCTCGCTTAATAGGGAATCAAACAACATATCCAGACCTTTTTTGAGGGCGTGTTGGATGTGAAGTTGGTCAACCATGTGTCTTCTCATCTCAAATATTAGATTTAAATGGTCCTCCCTAAGCCTCTGAGGATTGGGAAAATCATGGAGGGCCAAGGATGGATGGTCTGGCTCACTCGTATGCTGCTTCAAATGGGTCTCCTCCTTGGCCTAACAATTATCCCAATCAATCTCGATAGATTTATTGTGTGATCCACTGAAAATGGGGGATACTCCTTGAATAAAGTCATCTTTCTTCTATGGAGGGATTTCCTCCTCCACCACACAACCTCCCATAGCAATATCATGATAATTCAAAGGGAGGGAGGTGATGGTTGGTGTTGTCTGCTCCATGATGTCCTCCTCCCAATTAGGAGGAATCTCCTACTCCACTATACAACCACCATAATTCAGCTTAGGGTCAGGCAATTGGGGTGTAGGTTGTGCTTCATCATGCTATCTTTGGTCGGAATAAGGATGATAAATAGAGTTTCTACCAGGATTGGGAGAAAGAGAGAGAGAACATGTGCATCGATGCCGACCTACCAGACTGTAGCAGGTCAGCCCGCGTTTGGGATTTCCTCTCTCTTGAGGCATGGCTTTGACACCACTGGGAGAGGAATTGAAGGAGAATTTGGACGTGGGGGAAAGAGAATTGACAAATATTCAGCTCACTTAGATGAATATTGTAGGTGGAAAATGCAGATTAAAGGGAAAACACGGGAGATAAGAACCTCGCCAAGAGAATACCTGTGTGAGGAAAAGAGAGATGACATGTTTGGGTGCCATGACTGCTGAGGTGATGTTTCCTTTCTACGTCATACCAAATCCATAGGGCCAAGACTGATGCGCCATTAAACTCCCCTGACTGTCCCAGTGCACTAACTCCTTTCCAGATTGAATGCTAGGAATAGTGGATTGACGTAGGGGGGGATGGCGGTGAGGGGCTTTAACTGCACTCATTTCCATAGTTCAATGTATCATGTGATCGACAGGTGTCACCCCATTCAGGGGTTCTCCTAAGCCTCATTACATTCATACATACTATCTAGAGGTTTTTGGATCAACAACCCTATGGACAACTATAGAAAACCAAAACAATGGAGAATTGAAGGTATATTAATCGTACCATAAAGGTCCCTAGATTATGCATAGGCTCACACTATAGGATAATCTATGAGGGACCAAACACACTAATTACATCAAGGCTTTAAATATTTATGCTAGAGTATGTGACTGTTCAGTTCCAGAGACTTTTCATTTCATTGGGTAGCTCAAAAAATTGCATAATTTGAATTGTATAAGATAATTATTGTCTCTTAACCTTATAGGTATAATCCATATTTCAAAATTTGAATATTCAAAGTTGAATTAGAAAATATGCACATGTGGAAAATTTTGAACTACTTTCGTCGTGCTTTGTGTTTAAATTTATTGACCTACTTAAACTCAAAAATTTTATATGAAAATTTTGAGGGTGAAGTAATATCTCCTCTACATCCTTTAAAAGTTTTTGGCTTTGATTCCAAATAGTGACTACATGTAAGGTAAAATATTGAATCCCTACTTCTAGGAAATTTTTTGGATCGTCTATGAATTACACAAGGATTGTGTGTGCCACTTAAACTATATACTTTTTATGTTATTTCAAGAAAATATGGAGGAATGTGTCCTCTACAACATATACAAATTCCAAGAATCAAATCTAAAATATGAGAATGCACTAATCAAAATACAAAGTCATTTTCTGCATAGGAACTTCTTTGTCTAGTGGTTTTGGTTTAAGGCATAAAATCTAAAATCATGTTTTGATTTTAAAATTTAGTTTGTTCATGTTGGAGCAGGAATTTTTGGGTAAGTTTTGGAAATCATGCAAGAGCAGGCCGTGTGACAAATAAACAAAGAAACAACGTACATGGAAGGTAGTTAATCCATTTTAAGGAGTTAGCATGCAAGAGGTGGAAGTTAGTTAGGAATTTTGGGATATGGTGGGCTATGCACAAGGATGGAATAAGAAATATGCACTAGTGCAAAAGGTTATTACAATTCAGATTCAGAACAAAGAATGAAAGCATCATGGAGAAGTATAATGGATTAAGTTTCCTAGCAGACCATATTACAGAGTGTACCATGACGTGGAGATCAATTCCTCAAAAGGAATGGACACATTTATTTGTGCATACTATGCACAGATCACAGCCCCTATGAAGAAGTTACTAAAGAAGGAAGTGAAGTATCAGTGGAATGACGAATGTCAGAAGAGTCTAGATACATGAAAATAGAAGATGGTCATTGCGTCGATTCTAGTTTTTCCTGACTGGAGCAAGGAATTTCATGTTCATGTGGATGCATCATCTATAACATTAGGAGAATTTTTGGCACAACCAGGTGAAGGAGAGTTAGACCATCCTATTTCATTTGTAAGTAGGAAGTTATCCTCTACAAAAGAGAACTATACTATGATAGAATAAGAAGGTTTGGCCATGGTTTATGTCTTACAAAGTTCAGACACTATCTTTTGGGATCTCATTTTAAGATGTATATAGACCATTATCCACTGAGATACCTAGATAACAAGCCAATATTGGGGGTGGAGGGGGGAGATATGTAGATGGCTACTACCTTTCCAGGAATATGACTTTGAGGTGATCGTGAAACAAGGAAAGTTTAACTCAGGACTAGATCATTTATCGCACATACTGTCAGGAGAAGATGCAAGAAACTTGGATGATAGTTTACCAGACACACACTTATTTTAAGTACAAATGGTGGATGAATATTTTTGAAACATGGTTCAGTTCTTGAATAAGGGAGTAGCCCCTCCATAATTTACAGTGGCACAAAAGAAGTAGCTTGTAGTGAAGGAAACAAACTACCAGTTGATAACATGAAATTTATATAAGTTAGGCGCAAATGGTATTTTGTGACGTTGTGGATTAGAACATGAAAGGCATATGATCTTGTTAGAGGTGCATTGTAACACCCTGCTTCCCCCAGTCTGTAAAAAAATAACTATATTGGCCAAGAACTATGGCAAACTCAAAGATGTGAATGTGTGATTTTGAATGGACCTTAGTAAAAGGTCAATCAATGTAAATAATGTTATGAATATATGTTACAGGACTACTGAGAGGGGGATGTGTTGGAAAAGAGACCACGATGACTGAAGAAAGGTGGTGGAAGGAACCTGGAGTGGTGGCGTTAACTTTCACCGAACCAAACCGTATTTGGTCTTCATTGGCCTGAAGAACCAAGAGCGACTCGCTGGCCCTGAAATGAATTTCTTGCCAGGTTGGTAGGTGAAGAGGATCCTCATGAGTTAATGAGGGATGGGGGTTAACCGCCCATCCATGGAAGCCTCAGACTTGACCATTGTGGGGAAGTTCGTGCCACACGCAACCTCACCAGAAAAGAAAAGGAAGGAAAGAGATGTAGGGGAGGGGTCAGTCACGACATAGATCACAAGAGGGGAGAAATCAGAAGGACTTTGGAAAAATATACAGAGTGATTGATAAGCAGAGAAGAAGGAGAGTAACCTTCATTCTCGACTTCTGACAAAAAGAGACTCAATCTCACAACATTGTGGTCTAAGCTTGGGGGTGTCTAGTGGTAAATCCATTCAGAGTCGTTGAACCTACGGTTGGGTGGAAACGACCACCCCTCTCAGCAGTTGCATCACTTGGTGTTTTTTGATAAGTGTTTATATATTGTGTCTTTCATTGAATATCTTGGAATATATGCTCATGGTTTGAACACTTATGAATGGTTTCTGTGTAGAAATGTCTGCATGGTGTTTTGATCGGAACTGGTGGTTGCATGCTTATGT
>CBVK0100465959.1:10601-31359 GCA_900067695.1 Picea abies | reverse complement strand
CCGGTCTGCTGAGGAGCGTGTAGATACTTCTTGGGGACGTCGACATTTAAACTCATCATTCAGTTAATCTTGGGACAACAGCCCCTTGAGGGTTCCCTGCTGTTGTGAATACTGTTTGATACTATCTACTACTGGTACTTATTAACTGAATTGGATACAATTTTCTGCTGCTAATATTGGATACTGTACTGTTGGTTTATGGTCACTGTTTACTTCTGAAATTAGTGCATTATATGGTATATTTCCTGCTGATGTTACTGTGCAATAATTGGGAACCAGTACTGGAATTATTTATAAACTAGTGTATGCTATTGCTCTTTGTTTATGGTAAACCCTTGTGTGGAAAATGGCACAATTCACTGGTTTATCAACTGGCTTAAACCCCTAGAAACCCTAGGGTTATTACAAGGGTATACAAAACTTGCAGATATTTGGTGACTCTCTACTAGTTATTCACTGGGCGAATGGTATCAAAGAATTATAAACCCTGCTGTTGGAACCTGTTTATACACCAGTTATGGAGATGGTGGGGAAGTTCACAGATGTTACATACACACATGTATATAGAGAACTAAACTGCCAGGCGGATTCACTGTCCAAACAAGGGTTGGAGATGATTGTTGGTACCATCAACATTACAGAAGTGAAAGATGGATCAAGACTCCCACCTGTAACAAGATCTTTCTTTGATTGATTTCATGTGCTATGTTGATCAGGTTTTTTGATTGGTTGTAAGTCCATAAGTACATTGGTGTTGTCTTTATTCTGAACATCTCATAGAATCCTAGAAGTAGGACATAGTTCCTTTTTTGTTGAAGTCTTTAGGACTAATAAGGCAAACAGCTTGATGCATTTTAAGGACTGTTATTTATTGGACTTTATGTGTGGGACCAGGTAGTGTTTCAACTTTGCACTGTAGCTCTTTCTAGGCATGCTCAATACACGCATTTTTGGTTAATCCCTAGAGGCAATATAAAATGTATTTTGCATTCCTACTTGAAATAGGAACATACGAATTTTTCTTTGGAAAAAAAATGTACATTGTATATATGCATATCCATATTCAGGGTAAGTTTCCTATACTTGGTAGTTGGTCAAATTTGGGACCGGGAATTTGATAGCAAAGTTGCACATGAAAAACTCTGAATTCGTATTAGTTTCATATACCTTTATGATATATCATATGATGACCAAATGTTGCACATAAGTAAACATGATACAAGCCATATGTCGTTGACCATAGGATGGCATAAGATTCAGTTGATGTCATTGGGAAACCAGTATACCATCTGATGCTAAGGGGTCAGTGACATGCTCATTAATGATGATAATGACATGAAATGCCTTGGCAGTTGAAAATATTCCCATTGGAGGGCATGCTATGGTATCATAATTTGCATGCACCGTAGCAGAATTCACATAATAGCAGATTGAGAGAGAACCACTTGAACTAGTTGATTCAATTTCCCAAGAGTGTTTAATGTGGTTACACGAAGAGAATGACTATTCACTTCATATTCCCAAAATTTGAAGGGTTTCTCCTTGGTCTGTTGTGCATATAATTTGTTTGTTTTTTCGTGTCATGAGCTTGCAGATGCTTGTACAAGTTTAGTGGTGATTTTGTGAGTGGTATTAGTGCGAAAGGAGATTGTCCCTATTAAGTGATGGACTCTAAAGCATTGAAAAAGTTGAAAAGATACCAGATCAACTATTGGGGCAAAATAGTAAGATTCGAGATCTTCAAGATACAAGACCCTCAGTTTTGAAATTCGAGCAGAGAAGGAAAGACCCTTGATTTTGACCTTTAAGCAACACAACCTTAAGAAAGAAGCAAGGAAATAATCCTTCATATTTGAAGGATCCCTAGAGAAAAGGAAGAAAGGGTTACTAGATTTTGCTTCAGAATGTTAGATAATTCAATAATTTGTCCTTTGCAGGGCTTGATGGTGGAGATAGTGGATCTACCTTCCAGACCCGTTTACAGTTGGCAGAAATGTATATTGATCTTTTGATACATATTAGTAATTATGGAAACAAATTCACCACTGTTTTGGCTCTTAGAAAACCAGCCATAGAATGATGGAATGGTATCCATACGGTATCTTTCACTATTGTCTATAAACTTGAATTAAAACACAATCAGTGATCTTCCATTACTGCTAATGCTTGTCATGAAAGACGTTTTAGCATTTTTATAAGATGTGTTAAGTTGTCAAAGAAGGGCAGGTCTTAAATGGTATTAAAAAAATATTTTATTGTCCATCATTCCAAACCTTCAAATGAAAATTTCAAAGATAGCAAAAATTCTAGTGACACCATGAAACCAAATCTCTTAAATTGAGTCAAAAAGACTACTATTTCTCAAAGAATAAATAGGGGATTCTATAGTAATGCTCTTGGAGAATAAATTAATGCAAATATAATTATTCAGCAATAAATAGTTTTAGACAATGTTCACTCAACTGGGGCTCGACACTTGTCAACTGCACCCTTACATCTAGAATTCACTCTTCTGTTAGTGTTGTGAAACATCTTAGTTTCACTACTTAAAACACCTCCAGCAACATGTTTTGCAAACAAGCACACACTTTCATGCTAATACACTACTTGGTATACAGAACATCTTCCCATGGGTGCCGGTACAAGGGCTGTTTCAACCACTTCTGGTCAAATGTGTGCCTGTAGTTTCAAAAAAAAACAAAGAATTAGCACAATGCATGTCATAATTGACAGTCTCAAAAACGTAGCAAAGACTGAAAATTTAAAGGCAAGAATCAACAACTCACCCAATCAAACCAATGGATCGTGCAAGTACAAAGAGGCCATTTAGATAACCAATCTCCACAATCTCATCAATCTCTGGCTAGCTAAACATTCCACTGACAACAAGGAGGTCCAGGAAAAGGGATCCTATTGCACCATCAACATTGAGAACCAAATTGTTTTCTTTGGAAGGGGTGTAGGTCTCCACTTGCATGGCACAGTCCATGTACTTTACAGCAGGAAAGTGTGTACATCCATATTCCTGCAGAAGCTCTACTCTCTTGTCACGATTGTCTCCTCTCTTGATCCTTCAGGAAAATAGTGAACTTCCAGAGTTAGAATAAAAACAAAGAAATGGTTGTATTTAAGAAGGAAAAAGTCTATCTTGCTTCCTAGTCTTTAGATGGTAGGCACCTGTGACCAATCCCTGCCATGCAAATACCTTTCTTCTTCATTCCCTCCACAAAATCATAGGCCGATAAACCCTAAAGGGAACAAAGCAAAATCATGAATCTCTATTTGAGAAATTTATCAACAAAACTTAATAATGTAACAATGTGATCGGTCTTCTTTTTGTACCCACATTACTTTCCCCAAAAACATTCACTTGCACCATTAATCAATAAATTTTGATATGATTTACCTTGTCATGTGCATCCTTGAAGTATCTTGCAGCATCATCAATAGCCCCTCCAAATCGTGGACCAATGGTAAGGAGGCATGTTTCACAGCAATGGACCAAAAATTATAACAAATGTATGTATCCAGACCACTCTTGGCAAGGATCCTTCTGAGAATTTTGCGTTCATTGTCAGCAAGTACTAAATCTTCGTCAGAATTAAGCAACAAGTGGCTTTTGCACCTTCCCCTGTTTTATGGCTTCAACTAGAGAATACTCATCTCTACCACCGAGATCCCCAAGCAAAACCATCATTTTAACCTGAGGCAGTTAATTGCAACTATTTGCTCAGTATTTTATGCGCATGTTTCTTCAATACAGCTCAGATTTGCAATGTGATAATAAAAAGGAAAGTATGGCACTTCCAAATTTGCTCTTCTTCTTTGTAATATTAACAGTTCTTTGTAATATTAACAGCAAAGAAACAAAGCACTTAAGTGCATTGCAGGAGACAAGATACCAAGTAAAACCCCTAAATATGGATATGAATGGACAAAATGATTTGAACGTACAAAGATGACTATAAAGTTATCTGCAAGGTACCTTACTGTACTCTAAATTTTACCTGTGGAATATTGTTAAAACGCAGGTCATGATCAGACAATGTTGAACCAGGAAACACATCCCCACCAATTGCAATACCTACAAAAGTGTAAGGTTTCCAAGGCGTGTGAATAATATGGATGCCAGTAGACACTAGAATCTATGCAGAAAAAAAAGGTTTTCAAATAGTTAGCTAATGACAACCATAATAAATATCAATTACCTTCATATATCCCATCGGTTACACGTGCAACAGTATTGTAGAGTTCATTTGACATCCCCCTGCAGGCAACTAATATCAGCAATGCCTAAACAAAAAACAATTTGACCGATGAAATAAAGCTAAGCACATTCAAAGACAACAAAATAATTCCAAAAGGAAGAAATGGCTTAATTGATGCCTGTAGATGATCAAAAGCAATCAATGCAACTGAAAACTATGTCGTGTCAAATTTAGCAGAGTATTGCTTAAGGTAACTCCAACCTAAGAGGGAGCTTAGGATAATTACAGATTTAGAAACAAAGCCAACAGATCCTGGCCTATACAGCTTGCACTGAATAATGTTGTCAATCGTGCCAGCTGTATCACCAATTTTGAATGCTCCAGCCTGAATGCCACCTACAGTGGCAGGCCCAATTATAACCTGCAGTAGATTTTTGAAGTATTCAACATTAATTGGGAAAAGAGTAACTCTGAGTCTGTTCTTTAGCAACCTTTAAAAAAAAAACTAAGTGACAACCATCCCTTGTTTTCCCTTGTCCCGTCTTAAACAGCCAATCTGTATGTACTTGGCACACAAGATAAAGAAAAACCATCAGGAAGAAAACGTTAATGAAAATTGTTTTTACCTTATTATTAGCTCGAGCATAAGCAATCAACTGTTTAGTATCTCCTTCCGGGACACCTTCTGCTATTATAGCTACTACTCTGATTGTTGGCTGCTTGAAAGCAGACATGGAGGAAGCAAATGCACTGCACAGACAACATGCATTTTCTTTACATATTAGCAAGCAATAGATATGGAAGGGGATTCAAATGAAGACTGTTGAGAATATAATTAGCATAAACTATAATGGTAAAGTCTGGAAGAACAAGAGATAGCTACTGGAAGAGATAATATCCCTTTCTCATATCTTCCATATCTTAAGACGAAGAAGTTGTAAGAATAAAATCAAACCCACGGCAGAACTTCTTAAAGGTACCTTCTAAACGATGCAAAATTGATGAAGACATCAGCTGTTGGATGAGCTTTGCATGCAGCCTCAATACTGTAAAATATGCACAAAAGTGTTATAAAAAACATTCAAGATTTTAAATTCAAATAATTTGAAACAAAACTCCCATAGAATACTTGCTGCAAAATAAGAGAAGAGACTCACGCTGAATGAACAGGTATGGCAATTTCTTCCTGCCCAAAGAACAGTTTCTGAAATCCTTCAGAACCAGGATTGATGATTCCAGCAACAGACGGTATCTCTCTACCTGAAATGTAAACAAAACTGACCTCAGCTATTCTCCACCATACTAGAACTAAATTAAGATGAAATTGAATCAAATGTTTTGTGAAATCATGTAAGGAAGCAATAAGCCATTGAAGAAGCAATAAGCAACTAACCGCAGAGAAAGTCAAAGTCTAGCATGCGCTGAATAGGAAGTTGCTAGTAATTGTAAAATAATGCTTGAGTTGAGCGAGAGAAAAGTTGCCCTGTCGCCATCTTTTGCAAGGGAACTGCTGACAGTTACTCTGCACACAATTTGCATTTGTTAATCGATCGACCAACTGGCATATACAATTCATTGGCGTAGGCTAAGGTCCAGGCTGCCCACTCCACCCGCTCCTCCCACAATGAACACGCTCTGCCCCTTTTCAAAAATGGCTATATCGAAGCCCTGCTGTGCAGTCTGAAGCGCAATCCTCAATCCTCAAACGATAAATTAATTCGCGGGAAGGGTAGGTGGTGAATTGAGCAAGCTTTGGATTTGAATGGATGTGCATAATGGGCGTGGATATGGATGGTGGTAGATGGGCCGGAGGGCATGAGCGTGGATGATGTATGGATGGTGGTAGATGGGCGGAGGTGGTAGAGGGGATGGGGCGGGCGGCGTATGGACGGGTAGGCGGTCGGAGGGCAGAGACGATCGACGACGGGAGTCGGATGCCGTGAAAGGACGGCCGGCAAAGGTCGGTTTCGTTTGGGGTTTAGCTTACGCCTTTCTTTAATTGTCGATTTAATCGTCCATTAGATCCGTACCATTAGTAGGCTAGAACACATCGGACTAACTGAAAGTTAAAACGAGAGAGAGTCCAATGACGAGATTCCGATGATTAACAGGAATCGTCGATCTGCAAGAGCATGATTTCCAACTATCAATTTTGGGTGCACAATCTTTTTTAGACTAGGAATTCTTAAATCCATTTATTTACTCCTTTGGAGGATCACAAATAAACCTGCAAGAAATATACAGAAAATTTTAAAGCATATAAAATTAAAAGCTCCATCTAAGTACAAAGCACTTGTTTTGAATGCCTACAACATATTACAATGTAAAAAAATTATAAATAAAATGATAGATTTTAATATATATTTAAAGTATTTAAGTAAATAATTGTTTCTTCTAATTATAATAAAACTCAATTTTACTCAAATTCTAAATACTCAATTTCATCTAATATTCTAGAATTTCAAAATATCAAAAGATAAATCAACAATTCTCAAAGGACACCATTACAATATATTACACTATTGGTCAATATATCCCAAATATTATTTTGAAACAACAGGAATACTTTTGATTTAAATGAAATGAATCTGTTCAAGATCTCTACTTTAATTTTTGGTGATTTTATGAGAACGTGGTAACAATAATTTTAAAATTCTAATTAAATAGTTGTATTCTAAATTGACAAAATAGAAGTTATTCATTTAACATGTGTTTCTTCTTAACAATAACCATAAATTATTATTATTATTATAAAATAATAATTCTAAAATGCTAATTTAATAGTTGTATTCCAAATTGACCAAATAGAGTTCATTCATATGTAAAATCTGAAACAAACCATTTTCTATGAGCTTTGATTAAATATGAGTTAACATGGTCAAAGAGTACTTAATAAATAAATTAAACTCAGTTCTTTTCTTCGGGTCATTAACTCTCAAATTATATCGAAAGGAGATTGATTTTATGTTTGTAAAATGTTTTTATTGATTTTATTAAAGAGTTTACGTTTCATTTAGGTTTAAAAGAACGGTTTGAAAAGGTTTTAAAGAGAGCTTCTAATTAAGCTCTAAAACTTTTTAGATCCGATGAAATTCAACCATTTAAAAAGTTGGAACTCCAGAAGTGAATGTTTTGTTGAAATTATTATCATATTTATATTACAATTTATTATAGAATTTATTATCAAATTGTTATTATTATTATTATTTAGGTTATAAGAAAATTTGAGTACGTTTGCTCATTTCAAAAACAATATTCATAGTAAACTCTAAAATCTGTAAGGTATAAAATTGACCAATTACAACAATACACTATAGTTACCAAGTTTAAATTCGATACTATATTATGGAAATTTAAATTAGCAAATATATATTTAAAGACTAAACATATATGTTTAACACTATATCCACTTATAAATATATATGATTTTATTCCTGCTAATTTGACTATATATTTATGGATGTTGTCTAGTTGTTTTAGGAAATGTTTTTTTTGACTGGAATCCTGCTATATAAATTTACACGAATCACTATTTTTTGTTGTTCAAAATCCATTTAATAAACTACTATATTCCATTTCGTAGAAGCTTTAATAAACTACTATATTCTCGTCATTTTCATACTCATCCACTTTCAAATTTAAATAATTCTCAATAGGTCTAGACAATCCAACCACCAAGGGAAACCGTGCCCCTAGTATGTGAGATCCTTCCTTCTCTGTACTTCATGCAACGGAGAGTCTGTCATGTTACCTGTGTCTGGTTTAGTAAATAGATATTGGAAAGGTATCTAGAAAGGGAGCAGCATTGGACTTTTCCTCGGCAGTTACATCTCAGTGATCCATCATCCAGTTGTGTAGTGACAATTATTTGTATTTTAATTAAATTTCTGAATTTTTTTCTTCAATTCTAAATAATTTGTTAATTATATAATGCATTCATTATGAATCCAAAATATCATTTCAAATAAATAAATTTATATAACAAATTTCTCTCAATCACCCATGTTAAACTCAATTGACAAATTCTTATTAAATTTATCATAAAATATATCATTTTAATATAACAAAATTAACTTAATTTAAAATAACTTAAATAGTTTATTAACCTGCTCATATTTATTTTTTTCAAATTCCTATTAAATTTATAATCCAATACTTTAAAATTAACTTACTTCATTTAAAACCATGTAAATTTATAACAAATACTTTCAAACAGTATACAATTAAAAGCCTTAAGCTTAAGCTTTTAAAAAAGATGATTTTTTTAGGATATATTTTTCCAACATCAGATGAGAAATTCTTAAATTGTAGATTTGAGTAATTATTTTTATATAATCTAAATGCTTCAAAGGTTTTTCATCCTGCTAAATCCATTTTTACATTCAAAAATGAATTTTAAACAACAACAAAAAAAAAATAGTAATTTTTGAACTAACAGAGATAGAGACATAGCCTCAAAGACAGTAACAGTAATTTTTGAAGTAACAAAGACATAATTTTTAAATCTTCTCAGCCACAGAACTTAAAAAGTAGTCAACATACGAATTTGGTGGTGGATTCAGCGCAACAGTAGTTAAATTGAAAGGCAATATGGGTGATAAAATTCCGACATGATTTTGTCGGCTTTTTTTTTTTCAATTTTAGTGACCCATGGGCCATGCTCCAAACCATATGAACAAATTCCGAAATCCAAGATAATGGTTTTACCGTCTAAATATAACTTAGAACTATAACTGAGGGAGTCCAATCTGATCTGATGAACATAAAAACATTCACATAGACATACAGCAATTCCCAGGTTCTTCTGTTCATAATAGCCCAGTGGCCCTCATATTTTCTAAAGGACTAGCACGAACTTTGCCAATCAAAGCTTTGGATAAAAACTTGAAATCATATTAAATTCTCATTGATCACAGACGAAGAAAAAACTAGAAGAAGTCCAAACAGAAATTTTAATAACATATCAGAGCAGAGTGTTTAATAAAATATTAAGAAGGCGGTACAAAGGTGTAGCGCAGAGGCACACAGAGAATAACAAACAAACTAAATTCACAAGACGTGAATTTTAATAGTTCACCCTGCTGAGGGGTTCTGCATGACACATTCAACTGAGTTGTTATTCAACTGCAGACCCCCTCAGCATCACACAATAAGCAACAATACTTATTTTATATCTATAATTATGTAGCAAGTCTTTTATGGCCTCCATGATCATTTGTGGCAGGTGCAGTCGTTGCACTTGCAGCCTGGTCCGCATTTGCAGTCGTTTTCTGCACCCACAGTTTCCATCTCGTAGTCGAAGCTGCAGAAACAAAAAAAATATATATATACAGATTAAAATTCTGAATTCAGTGGCATAACCAAAGCATAGAATTAGGCGTTTCAATCTGAAACATATGATTGCCAAAACCCACCTCATGTTGTAGCTGGTTTCAACGGTCTCCACCCCGAAGGAGTTACCCTTCTTGCTGCCATCATTAATAGCAGTAGCACACACAGGCAGAAAGGTTAGCCATGGAAAACTAAAACATTCAAATTACCATCAGGAGACAAAACTGTAAAATTGAATTATGATAAGAAAAGAGAGGAGATAAGTTGAAATAAAAAGGACTTACGTGCACTGGCTTTTGTCGGCGCAGTCACAGTTTCCGCAGCCAGAAGACATGTTTGCAGATTGTTAACAAGCACAAGGAACTGATACAAATGTTTGGCGAAATTGCAAGAGACGGAATATGCTTTGATAGGATGAGAAGGGCAGTATTGCATGGCATTTATAGATGGCCGAAGGGGGGGTCCATAGAACCGCCATGAGAAAACACACAATAATGAAAACCAGACGAGTGGTGGAAACTCTTCGAAGTGGGTCAGGCATTGAGTGCAGAGCACGGGCTGCCACGGGAAAGCCCAGAAGCATCTCAATAATGATGGATGTTTGAACGTTGAAATTAGCTAACCCTTATCCCCTTTCAATCGTAGAGTGCGATTCTTTTGTGGGATTGCTCATTTCTATACGGAACTGTCTGAATCATCCATTTCTAATCGTCCACAGTGCCCCCACGAAAATCCGATTAAGAGATATATGTCACGAAAAGTCGCGGAAGAGATTGCAACTGAAACAGAAATTCTTAAGTCGGAAAATATTACTTCCTCACAATTATTATCATGGGAATTAAATTTAGATGGGAAGGATAATAATCATTTTTCATAACCATTTAAAGTCGTCAAAGAGATTGCAACCGAAATTGAAATGGACAATATTACTTCTTCACAATTATCACGAAAAAACGCCGAAAAGATTGAAACTGAAATTCTTAAGTTGGAAAATATTACTTCCTCACAATTATTATGATGGGAATTAAATTTAGATGGGAAAGATAATAATCATTTTTCATAACCATCCAAAGTCGCCAAAGAGATTGCAACTGAAACTGAAATTCTTAAGTTGGAAAATATTACTTCCTCACAATTATTATGATGGGAATTAAATTTAGATGGGAAAGATAATAATCATTTTCATAACCATCCAAAGTCGCCGAAGAGATTGCAATCGAAACTGAAATTCTTAAGTTGGAAAATATTACTTCCTCACAATTATCACTAAAAGTCGCAGAAAAGATTGCAACTGAAACTGAAATTCTTAAGTTGGAAAATATTACTTTCTCACAATTATTATAATGGGAATTAAACTTAGATGGGAAGGATAATAATCATTTTTCATAATCATCTAAATAAACATAATTAATAATTTTTAATTATACAAAAAATTAAATTTTTTACATGTAATTTTTTAATATAAATTTATTGTTGTAATCTTTATGCACTATGTAGATAATTTTGAAATGTGTAAAGTTGAGGTCCTAGCAAAGAGAAAGTTATGCCAGAAAGCTCGAGGAAACTCTCCGAGGATGGAAAATGTTGTAAGGGAAGATGGAGAATGTTGTAAGGAAAGCAGCGAGGATGTACCAAGCTTCAGTCTTTCAGAAGGGGAAAGAAGTCGTAGAAAGCTGGGAGGAGGATATTAAAGAGGAGCGAAGCAGCAAGGAGATGGAGACTATAGCTCAGGAAGTGGATTGGATTAAAGACACAGGGGTCACCCAAACACTCTTCCACAAAACACTGGAGATGGCATGGATCACTAAAATGCTAATTGGCAAGGTGAAGGCGGAACGAGATGAGGCGCATAAGGAGGAACAGTCGGAGATGAATCCCTTGCTCGAAGACATACAGTGCAGGGTGGGCGGGTTGGAGACTATGTTCAAAATGTTGGTGGACATAGAAAAAAACCAACATAGCAAATTGGAGAGGCTCACAACCCAGTTTCACTTCTACCTGAGGTTCGTCCATCATTTGGACATAACACCAGCAGATGGTAGTGGCACACCAGCCCAGATTCGTAAGACTAGGACAACCTCACCCAAAGAGGAAAGTAAAGCTCAGACAGGCGGAATGATGGAACATCCCCAGGTTCTCTTATGCAGTCTTACCGGTTTTCTTATGTTTATAAGTACATACAACTAAGTCAAGAGTTCATAGGAAAAATGTGAGTTACTAGTTGGTTAGTCTTGTTTTGTTATAAATGCTAGTCTTTGAAAGAAATTGTAACTAGTTTAGTTTAGTCTTATGTTACATGTTAAGTCTTTTAAAAGCAACAATAAAGATGGGATTGGATAGAGTTGGTCTGGCAACAGTAAAGATGGGATTGGATAGGGCTGGTCTGGTTTTCCTTTTAGCAGACCGGTACCCCAACCTTATAGCCTTTAGTCATGGACAAAATAGTTTGGTGTTTTAGCTATTCTGGTTTCGCTTGGCAGAACAACAACACCCCATTTTTGTACATTATGAACAAAAGTAATATAGTTTTCTCACTGACTTACAAAAAAAAAAAAAAAAAAACTCCACCCATTATGAAGGACAAGATAAGCTCATTGATTAGAAAAAAGCATGCTCCAAGGTAGAATTTAAAGCTAATCTCAAAGAACATATGGCTGACACAAACCACAATCAATAGCCAAGTGAGTTATTGGGAACACTCCTTTAAATCTAAGCATCTAATTTGCTTTGACCAAACCAAAATTTTGGCCACATCACCACATTAATTCGAGAAACTCTCGAAATCCAAAAGCACCCCATAACTTTAATCATGAATATGGATACAATCATTTAAAAGCTCAAATAAGACATTGCTAAAATAAACCACAATTGAATGGCCAAATCACATATTGTTAAATACTCCTTTAAATCTAAGCATCTAATTTACTTAGACCAAACCAAAATTTTGGTCACAACACCACATTATTCTGAGAGAAGCTCTCAAAACAGAAAAACACCTCACACTCATCCAATCATAAAAACCTTATGTGATCATTAATCCTCCTTTTATCCTTTATTAATTTATTTATATTTTTCTCCTATCCCATTTTCACAAATAAAAAAAAGACTTTAGAATGTCTTTCTCATTTCATTGCCTAACTCTCTTTAATTACATTAATAATCTTCATTCTCCCTTTTATTATTTACATTAATCTTTGTACTTCTCATACCATATCCCTTTAATCTTCTTTAATACATATCTCTTTATTTGTTGTTGTATTCTCCTTAAATTATTTGTTATTTTATTTTTATTTTCAAAATGGGTTAGTTTTAACTACTACTTTATGTTTTTCAACTCTTTAAATTTTATATTAAAATATATTTTTTTCTAATAAATCAGTTTATCTTGTCCCTCATGATGGGTGTACTGCCTAATCTAAAAATTGAGCATTTATATACTATCTTATCCCTCATGATGGGTGTACTGCCTAATCTAAAAGTTGAGCATTTATAAACTATCTACATATTTTAAGTTCTAAAAAATTATACCAATTATCACAAAATGTAAAAACAATATAAATTTATTTAACTGAAAAATTATTAAAAATTTAAAAATATATTATATAAATAAATTAAATTGTAATTTATTAATCTTTAATAAAGATACATTTAAATTTATGTGGATAATTTATTACATTTAACCATAAATTTCAACTAAGCTACTATCTTGAACTATGAATTATTTTTCTATTCAATTATTGGATGATTCGGTCATTATCAAATGAATGATTTGGTCGTTATCAATCTTAATAGATATTGTTTAGGATTGTTATTTTGTTAGAGTAACCGGGTCTTTCCTTCCTTTTGTGAAAGCAAAGTTGATTCCAATTTAACGTTATGCGAAATGGTGGCCCTTGGTACAACTATATATTTATTTTCTTGTTATACAATATACATCTTCCTTGCATTATTTTTTTTATGCTTCGTTAATTTATATAAAATGGATTTCCATAAAGGTTGAGTGATAATTGAAAAGTCACGTTCATGATATTATCATTATTTTAAACAAGTATAGGTATGGGGAATAAGTAGCGGAGTCAAATGGAAACTGCGGCAAACACGTGGCAATAAGCATGATATGTGGATCCTAAAGCAATTATGGCATTGAAACCATTTAGTTTTTGAAAGTATTTTCATTCTAATTATATTGTGTTTTACATAATCCATCTTGTTTTTATTTTTTTAATAAGATTCTATAATTTTTCCTATTACCAGTAGTACAACAAACACATACAAAAGAGCATAGATATCCCCATCACGTGTAACTTGATAGATTTGACATGTTTGAAATTTATGTTCCTACCTTGTATGTTTTATCTCTTTAATGTATTTATGAAATTCATTCACAATGATCTTTGTATACTTCCAACTGCCTTTCATCCCAATATTTAGAGTTAAGTATAGTTTTTATAGTCACTTCTTTAATTTTTCCCATGGACAAAGTAAGCAACATCCATTTCATTATATTAAATAGACCATGGCTTGTGTGTCTCTATATGTGTTAGGATAAATAAAGTTATATGCAGTGGCAAAGAAACAAATATATTTATTTTTTAAGATTCTTTGATCTTCTTGTGTGACCTATGTGTTTGCTAGTTTTTTTCTATATATTGTTAGAGGTTGATCTACAATTTCTCTCTAAGAGGAGGGCATCTTTGTATAGTACCAACTGGACATCTTAACATGTCTATCTAGTTGATTGTTTCTTTGGCAATAAAAAAAAAAATTTGAAGGTTTCTATTTATGCAATATGTTAGGACCGAAACGACAACCTAACGAGGATGTTAATCCTATTGTGTTTTTATAGATGAATATAGTTCAAATGTGGGACTTAGAGGAATCACACACATTAAACATTCAAATTAAATAAACACAATTTCCTCACATCCAGCATAGTTGAAGATAAAAATTTATGAGCACATAAAAATAAAAGAAGATGATTGATATGCATAAAGAGAACTAATTCTACATTCCTAAAACAGGGTTACAAGGCACCGTCGAGATTGTTCCCAAAGTAGTTTTCTTTGAAATTTATCAAAAAATAATAATGCTTGTTACATATTCTTGGAAAATATAAATGTGTTTGTCATATAGACTGAGATTAGGGCTCTCGTGGACCATAAAAGAAATAAGTGCAAGAAATAGGACTATAGAAAGAAGAAGTAGGCGATGGTAGAGAGCAAGACCTAAAAAGAAGAAATTGGAAGTTATCAGTCTTTGGTTAGACACTTCTATTTAAAGAGGTGGAATAACTGGATTGATAAACAAAGCAGAATGTGATCAGTATACACCTACTATGATGATATCTATCTCCCCTTTGTTATTTTCTTGCTGATGCATTTTTATTTCTCTCGTCGATGGCTATTGGAATCGTGCCAGCTACTTGTTTCCCTTCGTCGATGAGCTTTTTGATTTCCCTTTGGAGCCATTCTTCAATGTAGCTTCTCATGGGGGCCACATTGATCTCATCTCGGATTTTTATGTTGAAAAACTCAATTTCTAATTCCCTTAGATCGATAGAAATATTACACAGAGCCTAATCAATTTCTTCATTTGGTATCGAATAGTCCATTAGCCAGTTGTCCACATCATCTTCACCATATTCAAGGATGTTGTAAAACTTTTCTAAAGACAATGCCTTAAAAATATCAACTTGTTCATCGAAGGCTTGTTTGGTTAAGGACAAGGAGTTGACGATTAAGTTGGGGTTTTGGACCTCGTGGGTACTTCCAGCTAAGTCTATTTCGGTCAGCTTTTTGAATAATTATTTTTTCTTTGATATGGATTGTTCACATGATTGGACAATGAAATGTAGGTTCTTAACTTTCTCTTTCCAGCATGCATTTAATTGTTTGATCTAGTTTGGGGAGGGGAGATCTTCTTGTCTTCTTCTCATATCTTTCATGTTGTCGACATGGATGCCAAAAGGGAGGAATGTCTCTAGATAGAAATGTTCTTCATTTTTTAAATCCGCCTGCAAATGTTCATGCAAATCATGTGCCCTCGTTCCAAGGGAAGTTATACTTTGTGATGTTTCTCATGCCTGAGTAATTAGCTCCATTGTTTTCTTGATATTCTTCTCCACATAGCCTCTACACGATGTGAGGAGGATGGAGGATTGGCAAGAAATGGGATAGGAATCAAAGATTCCTCCAATTCCTTGAGCCGATCCTTCAGTCTGGCATTCTTTGCCTCAATGCCTCCAATGGAATCATCAAGAGCATCTTTGGTTGCTCGGTGAAGTCGGAGATTTGGTATGGTTGCATGTTCCTAAGGTTAATCTCTAAATTAGATTTCCCTTTCTTATTTCTTATATCTCTCTTTTCAATAATTAATTTTTTAGATTCGCTGTAAAAAACAGTGCTCTAGAATATGAAGGATTCATTTTCGTCAAAAAATTTGGTCTCGTCTATTTCCATTTGGGGACTATGGTGGATTGCATCCCCAGGCTGATCAATGTTGTGGAATGCATTATCCAAATTAGTCTCAAATTCCATGTCTTCACTTTCAATTTCGGGCTCTTTCTCTTGCCCTACAACGTTTTTTCTCTTCTTCCTTGGGAGAAGCTTGTGAGAACTATCAATTTTACCGCGAGGAGGGTTCTTACCTCCTCCTCTGTTTGAAGAATTATGGGTTTCTTTCTTACTGGGGTGGGTCGTTGGAGCGATGCTCTGGGATGTCATACTCTTGGGAGTGGTAGTCAGGGATTGAACACTCTTCTCATCAGGGCCTTTTCCCTGTTGTTTGTACAATTCAGTGGTGCTTTGTAATGTCTCTAGGTCATTGGCGTCAGGAGCAGGAGTGTTGTCTTCATTGTCTCTATCTTCATTTAGGCGTGTCTGGATAAAAGAATTGTTGAAGCCAACTACTATTAAATGTTCTAAAAAAATCCCATTAGGGTCGAACCCTCTTAGCCTTTCAATATATCTTAGGTTCAAGTTGTTGAAATGGCATGCGAAATCGTCAATCTTGTTGACGTTCCTGAACATGAAGTCACCGACTTTCCAAGGCAGAGGAATGAACTGTTTTTTTCTCTTCTCATGGAAAAAATGAAACCAGTAGTTGTATTGCCTTACTATTTATGTAACAAAAATTATGTCTGTAACATGAAATGGAAGGAAAGAAGGATTTTCCTTGGAGCCAAAAATCATTATCACAATGTAATTCTCCATTTTTTCAAGTGTCCCCTTCTTGTCCAAAACTTGGTTTCCTGGACAAACATGTGAGGGGCATCCTTTCCTAACAATAAATCTTTGAAAACTGAGACAAAGTCATCAAAAACCTCATAAAAACAATGAGAGGCCTTGTGCCTCCACAAGGCCTGGTACCAGAAGATTACTAGGTCGAATTCAGAGTTTACCTTCTTGGACACAAACAATTTTGGAAACAGACGGAAATGTGTTATCACAAAACCAAGTAGGATGACATATAAAATTTCTTCTCCTCTTTGAATTGTGACAATTTGGAATAGATTTCAATGGAAATTAGCTTCCCCCAATCAAAAATGGCTTGTTCCTTGACTGTGAAATACAAAATATAAAGAATCATGTGGGAAATACTTGTTGTGGATTCATGTCTCGTTATTCTTGTAAACAACCAGGAAATTTCTTGGAATGGATTTCTAAATGAACTAACCCACAACCTTTTGATATCTTCAAAAACTATCATCGGGTCTTCTAGGAGCTCGGGCAAGAGGTCCAACCCGTTATCATGATTTTTTAGGAACTGCTTGCAGTCTTCTCCTCTGAAGATCAATGTTGGCTCCAATAGTCTTAACATCTTGTGGAATACTTGAGGTGACAAAGAAACAGAAGAGTGGTCCCACAGTGGAATAATTTTTTGTCCTGAAATATATCTCTCAACGCACCAAGAGACCACCTCCTTACAGTAAAAAACTTCAAGGACACAGCCTTCACGAGCAATTCCAAAGGTCCAAATTACTTCTTTATGGGTGGAAGGGGATGAGTAGTAAGAGTATGCCCTGGACCACTGGAAGTTATGGTCCTCACACTCAAAGATGTTCACTGTATCTCCACAGAATTGTTGTCGATCTGGTGCCATAAGTTTATGAGAACATCTGTTTTCTCTAGACAATGTTTGAAATGAATAGTTGGAGGGGATAATATAACCCTCCGCAAATATTGGTCCAATGCATGTGAATGGGAAATCTCCTCGAGCCTTTCGCTCATTAATGACAATCTCTACAGTTGTTGCATGATAAGATATTAGCATTAAAGCTTAGTAATTGCATACTTAGAAGTGCGAAGGTGGAGGGTACGACGAATAGCAATTAAGGAAACCCTACAGTATGGGCACCAGACATGGAAACCCTACTGAAGAGTAAAGGAATGTGGTAGTATACAAAGATTATGATTCCAGATCCAATAGAAAATCAAGTAAATTTCATTGTTGATGGAAAGAAGGATGAGACTGTAGGGGTCATCATGACCTATATCTCATGGAAGATTCATTTTCACATCAGAGGAATCAATTTCCCTCATCAATTCTGGAAGAAGATAAAGACATTGTTCGACAGAGTCGATCAAATCCATGTCATGCAATTAGAGAAAGAATTTATCTCTCTTGATCCTCATTCTTTTAACAGAATAGAGGACTATTTGGCATGTGTGAAGGAACTCCAGTTGAAATTGGTTGAATGTGGAAAGAATTATCAAAAGAAAGATGGAAAATTCATCAAGTTGGTCCTGATGAATTTGAGAATACCATTTAACATGTCCATTTCAAATTTCCACACCAACTGGCATGCATGCAAGGAAGATGGTAAATATTACATGTTTGAAGCTTTATGTGGCCTTTTGATCATTGATCAAAACATATTACTTAATAAAGGTAAGCTTGGTGGAAAACATCAATCCCACTTACTCAAGGGAAAGGGAAAGTTGAATCACAAGGAAAGAGGATGGTTTGATACCCATATATAGAGACCTATATGCCTTGACCATAAACCTAAATGGTAGACAGATGCACCCCATCAAAGTCGAAAGAAGAAGACATGTCAGTGCTATGGAAATATTGGACATGTGGAGAAGGTTTTCTACAATAAGAGAGACTATTTAGAAGAGAAGGTTAAATTCCTTGAAGGAGATGTGTCTGATGTTCTCCGACCCACTGATAATTTCACCTTCCAACTCAAAAATTCTCGAGCCTTGTTGTGTCATTCTGTGTAAGATGAATGGGTATTCAACATTGAGTGCATTCATCACATGGCTAAGGATGCTTACTTTTTCACCTCCTTGAATGAAGCTAAGGAGAGGAAGATTTATGGTGTTGATGATTTTTCTCTCGATATTCCTGGTCAAGGTGATATTTCTTGTCGACATGGGAGAATTTTTGACATTTATCATGTACCAAACCTTAGTGCCAATATGTTTTTTATTTATTAGTTAACACATATAGGTAACATTATGGATTTTTGGCCAGATCGGTTCTTTTTTCGAGATTTGAAGAAAGGTCGGTCTATTATTGTTGAAGGGTTTCTCGACTCGAAGGAAAATTTGTATAAATTTTGTGACAAGACTTGACCTGACTCTGAATTGACTTCTCTTGTTTCTCACACTGATGAATGAATTCGAACTTGGCATGAGTGACTTAGACACCTAAATTTTCTAAGTCTCCATTCGATGGAAATTCAAAATATGGTTGTTTTCTTACCTAAAATTTTCCCCTTGACGGAGTCTATAAAGGATGTGTGCTTGGAAAGCATAAGCAGGCAAATTTTTTACTCTGGAAAAGCATGGAAAGTGTATAACCTCCTGGAGTTGGATCATAATGATCTATGCTACATCGATCTACCTTCCTTGGGAGGTGAAAGGTATATCTTGACTTTCATTGATGACCTCTCTTGTTTCACTTCGGTTTATTTTCTGAAGAATAAGAATATTGTCTTTGAAAAGTTCAAAGAATTTAGAGACTTTGTTGAAAAGAAATGTGGTCGACCCATCAAGTGCTTCAGATCAGATAATGATGGTGAGTATGTCAATTGACCTTCTAAAAAACACCTATTTTGATTTGGTATTGACTGGAAATGGTTGGTTCCTCATACACCGCAACAGAATGGAATTGCAGAATGCAAGAATTAGACGTTAGTTGAAATGGATATGTGTCTTTTACAAGATAAATATTTTCCCCCTTGCTTCTTGGCTAAAGTTGTCTATTGTGCAAACTATCTACTCAATCACATATCGAATAAAGTTGTTCCTTTGGTGACTCCAATCAAACAATGGTGTGGAAACAATCCCTCGATCGATCACCTCTGTGTGTTTGAATGTGTTGACTGGGATCATATTTCTAATGATTGCATAAATAAATTGGATGCAAAAACTTATGATTGCATCATGATGGGCTACTCTGAAGAGTCTAAGTCCTATCAAATGTTTGATATTTTCAAACGGTAAATCATTATCAGAAGAAATGTACAATTTTATGAGAAGTATTACGGCATCAAGTTGTTGAAAGCCTCTTTTATATTGTTACAGGATGATCATATTGATGTTGTTTCTGACTCTGGTTCTCCTATTTTTTTTTTCAATTCTTCGACTAGACAGTCAAACTATGTTCTTTTTTTTACTAGACTGTCAACCTCCAAGTCAATTAGTTCATTGATATCTGTTTCGATTGGTCTTCTATCTTCATTGACTGATTTTTTTCTAAATTATGATCAACCTTCTGCAGTGAACAACATTTCATCCTTTTCTTTTCTACCCAAATGGGATACCAAGACCATTGAAGTTGTTGGACTTGATGTCAGTGATATCTCTTCAAGATGTCAAACTCGAAGTCAAAAGAAACATGTCAACATTGCATTGATGACTCGTGTACTTGAAACTTATGATCATGTTACCCACTTAGATGCCTAAGGTTAGCCTGAATGGGAGCAGAATATATAGACAGAATTGGATTCTTTGTCAAATAATCACAGTTGGGAATTAGTTCCCCGACCATAAGAAAATAATGTTTTGAAGTGTCAATGGGTCTACAGGACCAAATTTACCTTTGAAGGTGTTATTGAGCATCATAAATCTCGCTTGGTTGTGAAGGGGTTTTCTCAACAAGAAGGCATTGATTACACTGAGAAATTTGTTCTTGTTGCAAAGATGAATGTAATGTTCTTGACTTGGCTAGTCTAGGAAACGTTGCTAATGTGTGTGTAGGATCAAAGG
>CBVK0100465959.1:0-10593 GCA_900067695.1 Picea abies | reverse complement strand
AAAGGACTGCAAAGTTTGTATTATGATATCTCTGTGGATTACAAAATGGTTGAATGCAGCTGAATAAATTGACAATACTCGACTAGATAAACAGACAAAGGATCTTAGCCAGAATAAAAATAAGCAACTATGGATGAATAAAATAACAACACTCGGCTAGATCAAAAGACAAGAGGATCTTAGCCGGAATTCAAATAAGCAACTAAAAGATAATACCCGAAATATGGGGGCACTGCAGAATCAATGAAGAATGATGGAATACCTGGATGATCTTCCCGGTGACTAGGGTGTGTCTTTCAACACTGAAATCAGTCAATTGGTGTCTTCCTCCTAGAATACATTGAACTATCTCTCCTGAGATGCGCTTCTTCTCCTCAATGACAAGTCATAATCTGCATAATGGTGAATTAGGTTGTTGACCCTTCCTTTATAGCTTTCCAAAACACCAAATCATGTTGAAACCCTAATTCATTGTTGACTTCAAAAACCCTAAATCACTGTTGAAACCCTAATTCACTGTTGACTTCTATTTTTAGCTCATAATGACTTAAAAGCGCTTTTAACCCTTTTTAGTTCAATGTCACTTTCTGAATATAACACCTATGACTGGAATGACCTCTAGTAACCCTGTTTACACCTCTTTGGCCCTGGCTATAGTCTAACAGGGTGGTTTAGACCATTAAGCCTCCTCTCTGGAGCTCCTATTTGGAAAGGGACATTACAGTCCTCCCTTCCCGAATTTGCTTGTCCTCAAGAAATACCAGTCTAGGGTGTTGCAACACCTGCTCGCTCTCCCAAGTAGCGTCCTCTATTGGAAGCCCTCTCCATATGATCAAACACTCTCTGATGACCTTGCTCCTCAGTTTTCGCTCCCGGAACTCCAAAACCTCTTCCGGAACTAACTCCAACTATCCTTCCTCATCCAATGGGGGAAGCTCCTCTTATGTGCTAATGAATTGCCCCACTGCCTTTTTGAGGCAAGACACAAGGAACACATTATGAATCTTGCTCCCCTCTGGAATCTCTAGCTTATAAGAAACCTCGCCTACTCAGCACATGATCCTCTAAGGACCATAAAATATGGGCTTGAGCTTCTCAGCCCCACTCTTCTTCAGATATGACTATCTATAGGGTTGGAGTCTCAAGAAAATCAAATCTCCAACCTCAAAGTTTCTCTCTATCCTGTGCCTGTCTACACTTATCTTCTGTCGGTTTTGCACTGTCTGCAAGTTCTCTTTCAACAACTTGAGAATCTCCTGACTCTCTATGATCCAATCCTTGGCCTTGGGAGCTCTGCTCTCCCTGAAGACCAAGTCTACCAAAGTGGAAGCATCATATTCGTACAATGCTCGGAAGGGTGTCATACCAATGGACATGTGGAAGGTGGTGTTGTAGCAATGTTCTCCTAAATGTAACCACTTTACCCACGTTCTTTGTTGTCCTCCTACATAGTTCCTCAAATACCCTTCAACCCACTTTTTGACAATCTCAGTCTGCCCATCTATCTGAGGGTGATAGTTGGTGCTAGGTGTCAACTCTTTCCCCACCAACTGAAACAACTCTCTCCAAAATGTCCCTATGAACCGACTGTCCTTGTCACTGACGATGTTCTTCGACAACCCATGAAGTCTGAAGACCTCTCTGAAGAAAAGCTAAACTACCTGAACTGCGTTGTACTCTGTTGGTATGGCATAGAAGTGAGCAAACTTGGTCAATCTGTCGACCACTACATAGATACAGTCCTTACCCTGGACCTTGGGTAGACCTGTGATGAAGTCCATAGATATACTCTCCCATTTTTTCTCTGGAATGGGGAGTGGATGAAGTAGCCTTGTTGTAAGAGCATGCTTTGACTTGTTCTGCTGGAAAGTCACACACTAAATGACATGTCTCATAATGTCATGTTTGAGGCCCTTCCATGAGAACCTCTCTCTGATCTGTCTATAGGTTTTGAAAAACCCTTGATGGCCTGCTATAGGTGAATCATGAACTGTGGTGAGGATCTTCTTCTTGAGCCCTGAATCTAGCACCAAGTAGACTCTATCCTTGTAAAATATGACATTGTCAATTACCCTATACCGGTCATCCTATATATTCCCATCCATCACCTCACAAGCAAACTTGTTCTTGGAATATTCCACTAACAAGTGGGATTTCCAATCTGCTGAAATCTCCATCAAAGAACATGTCGCAGGTCTTCTCGATAGTGCATCGACCACAATGGTCTTCTTTCCCTTGAAATACTCTATGTCAAAGTCAAATTCCTATACATCTGTCAGCCATTTCTGTTGGTTCTCACTGAGGTCCTTCTGCTCAAGAAAATACTTCAAACTATTGTGATCGGTCTTAACCACGAATTTGTTGCCCACCAAATATTGTCTAAACTTGGTCAGGGCATGCATGATTGCCAACATTTCCTTGTCATAAATGGAGTACAACCTCTCAGGTTGAATAAGATTATGGATCTCGAATACAATGGGGTGTCCTCCCTACATCAAAATTGCATCAATCCCTTCATCGAATGTGTCACACTCTAGTACAAATGGCAAGGTGAAGTCTGGTATTGCCAAAATTGGACAAGTGCCCATGACTTCCTTCATGTTATCAAAGGCTTCCTATGATTTCTTAGTCCATATGAAGGCCCCATGCTTGGTAATATCTGTCAGCGATGCTCCAAGCTGAGAAAAACTCCGGACGAACCGCCTGTAATAGTTGTACAACCTGAAGAAGCTCCTCAATTCTGTCACGTTCCTGGGCATTGGCCAATCCAAAATGGCCCTGATCTTCTCTTGGTGCACCTATACCCCCTGTGCACTGATGATGTGGCCTAATTAAAGTAGCTCTGTCATACCAAACTCAAACTTGGAATCTTTGGAATATAATGACTGTGCCTCCATGATGCTCAATACCTCATCCAGGTGCCTCATATGCTCTTTCCACGATCGACTATAGATCAATATGTCGTCAAAGAAAACCAAGACTTATTTCCTTAATCGATCCCTGAATATATGGTTCATGCAAGACTGGAATGTAGTGGGTGCATTGGTTATCCCAAATGGCATAACCAGCAACTCAAAGTGTCCAAAATGACATCGAAATGACGTCTTCTCTATGTTCTGCTCTCGGATGTTGATCTGATGATATCCAGAGCATAGATCAATTTTTTAGAAGAAAAATGCCCCATGCAGTTCATCCATCAAATCATCAATGCATGGGATGGGGTACTAGTTCTTGATGGATTTCTTGTTCAAGGCTCAGTAATCAGTGCACATCCTCATGGTGCCATCCTTCTTTAGAACTAAGACAACTGAAGAAGAAAATGGGTTGTTGCTCAGTCTGATGTGTCCCATCGCCAATAATTCCTTGATTTCCTTCTCTATCTCATCCTTGAACCTCCTAGGATGACAATAAGGGGGGGTGATCATAGGTTTGGCCCCCTCCTCCAACTCAATGGTGTGCTCAAACCCCTTGTCAGGTGGTCTCCCTGGTGGAATTTCCTCAAAGACCCATTGATGCCGTCCCAATAAATTCTTGATCTTTGTATGGTACTGTTGTCGACCTTCTGAATCCTTCTGAGTAGTGATCAAGCATTATGCAGCATATGTTACATCCCCATGTCTAAATATCCTCTCCATCCTCTTGGTTGAAACTATCATGGGTGCTCCTATTGACATACCTCTTAGAACAACCTTCTTCCCATCCTGATCTTTGAATTCCATTTCCAAGGTTTGGTAGTTGGTAGTGATTTTTCCCAAGGTAATCATCTACTGAACTCCTAACACCAAATCTATGTCTGATAGGTCAACCACATAAAATATGTCTCTCACTATGTAGTTTCCTAACTTCATCTCTAAGTTTGGAACTCTGTCTAGACACTCCACTGTGTGGCCATCTTCTACCGCAACATCAAACCCCTCAAATTCCTCTGTCTGAAGTGCCCGTCTCAATACTAGTGAAGCTTCGATGAAGTTGTGGGAGGCCCCACCATCTATCAAGGTGATTTCCCATTGTCACTAAATAATCCCTCTGATACGGAGGGTATCATACCTGGGAACACCAGAAAGGATCTCTATGACACCTCCCTTTGTTGGTTTCCTCATGTTAGCCTGTTCTGGTGGTTGTGGGACTACTAGAGGATGGGCTCCTACTGATGTTGGTGGTCTATGGGGAGGTTGCTCCTCTGCTGGTGCTGACTCCTCCTCTAAACTAGTGGATCCACTGTCCTACTCCTCCTCCTCACTGTCCATGTTATCTGTTGCTACCTCAATATAATGAATCTCTCCCTTGCCCGTGCACATGTGGCCTGGGATCCAAGGATCTCTACAGCTGAAGCAAAGCTTCTTCCTCATAAGCTCTCGCCTAGTCTCATCATCCAACTTCTCCTTGCCCTTCCATTCTCTCTAGAATGGATTCCTATCTCGATCCCACTGGGGCACAAATGGTTTGGAGAAATTTTTAGTCTTTGGCACTAATTCTGCTAGATATCGAGTGCGAAGGATGGCATCATGCAAAGTGGGAGGCCTGTATGCCTTCACCCATCCTCTCAAAGGCTATGTGAGTCCTTTTGTGAATAGCATGATCATCCCGGGCTCTGATATATCTGTCACTTCCACGGCTACCCATTTAAACTCTATGATGAATGCCTCTGTTGTGCCAGTTTGTCTCAACTAGGCTAGATCCCTGAAGTGTATCTCGAGATCCTTCCTGTCAACCCTGTCCATGAGCCTATCTATAAACTCCCTATAGGAGGTGATGCGACTGTGACCCAATGTCACCAGTCCATGATACCACCACTCGTGTGCCTCACCCTCCAAGTGTAAGGTCGCAAAACTAATGGCCTCTGTCTCAGTCATCTGGTTGAGCTTGTAATACGTGTCTAGCTTATGTACCCAAGCTCTGGCGGTGTATTTGGATGATCCGTTGAAAGAAGGGATGGTGAGTTTCCTAAATTTTCGGATGAAATCGAGGTTACACTACTACATATTGAAAAATTTGCGACGAAAGCACTCTTTCGTCGCAACATGCAAGAGAAAAAGTTCATTTTTTCTAAATCTACCCTGTATTCGTCGCAATCTCGACGCCTATAGTTTGATTGAATTATTATGGTCAATTTTCATCGAATGTTCAACTCAAGTTGATTGTTCGTCGCATATCAGACAAAAGTTACTGCAGTATTCCAGGTTACTAATGTTTCCTCTAGGAGTGAAAAACATCCCCGAGAGTCTGAAAATAGATACTATGGGTATTTAAACGATATACTTGAGTGTGACTTTAATTCCTTCAAACTAGTTCTGTTCGATGTCAAATGGTATAGGTTACGAATGCATGAGCATGATGAGGAAAGAACTGTTATTCAACATGCCAATGGATTTCCAATGATTAAAACAACGATGTTTGAAAGAGGACATGATCGTTATGTTTTTCCAAGCCCATGTGAACAGGTCTTTTACTTGAATGTTCCAGGTGAAAGGGATTGGTCATTTGTTGTTAGATATGATCCAAGAGGAAGGCCAATTAAGTAGACTCATTTATAGGAAGAAGATGATATTGAAGATCAAGAATATGATTTGACATAATATCAGACAGAGCCGGAATATCATGGAGGGTCGACATATGAAGAAGACGAAGAAGATCATGATCTAGGCATAGGAGACAATATTGCAATTCCTGATGATGATGTCGATGAAAATATGCTAGAAAATGACATTGATGACGATGATGATATCATCAATCCTTTCAACATCGTTTTAGAACCAGATGATGATACAAATGTCGAGTTCAATGAAGAAGATCAAGATAGAGAATACAGATGATTGCATAGACGTTGAGGTTGGATTAGGTACGTGACTATATAATATTTTAATTTGTATGCATTATTCTCTTAAAATAATTTACTTTTAATGTCATGGGTTAATTACATGTTTTTAAGTTTTATGCGACGTTTTTATATCCTAGGTTACATGTTGTTTACTTATTATTTGAAACCTAAAAATAGTTGTCAATATAGTAAAGTACGTGGTAGACTAAAAATATCATTTATAAACACATAATTTCATGTACCTTCAATAATTTTTGTTTCTCTAGTTTCTATGCATGAATCTTAATAGGACGTTGCTTTCGATTATTTTATATTTTATAAATTGGGTTTTGGGGATCAATTGAGAGTGATGTAAGGGGGAGGGGAGGGGCCATGTGAGCTTCCACCTTCACGTGGTTGGCCTTGTTCAGTAGAGGATAAATTATTCTTGAAACCAAGAGAATCTCTTTCATTTTTATACCATCATGATTGTATAAGATTTCATCAATATTGTTACCTATTTGAATCTTCTTAGAATTGAGATTTGTTATGCAAGCCATGAAAAAAGACAAAAGACTTATGTATGCACTGAAATTTGTCATGCATAGACTATTGGCATGCCTTAACGATATGGGAGGGTTTCTGGATTCAAATTTGAGTGACACACCCACTTTCTTCCATCATCAATTCATCATGGAAACCATAAACCCTATTTTTCATATGTTCTAGTAGATATGTTAATGATTCCAAGTTTCATATTTGTATTTGACTGAAGGTCTAGCTAGTGTGAAAAGTGTCAAATCGATATTTCAAGTTGATAAACCAAATATGAAATGAATCCAAGCATCATTTGATATTGTCACAAGAGAGACGAATGTAAATAATCTTGTGACGAATTTGCTATACTATCGACAAAAAAAGTTCGTCGATAATTTTATGCCATTAGTATGTAATTTTGTACAAAAATAATAGATCTTTGGGACTACACCATGGTCAAGGAAATAGGAACGAGGAACGATGAAGGAGGAATGAAAATTGCACGAGGACTAGACACCAACAACATGGACCTGCAAAAGGGGCCAACGTTGAAATTTTTTCAAACAGTTTTTGTAAGAACTAAAATTTGTCATGGATAGAATATTGGCATGCCTTAACGATATGGGAGGGTTTCTGGACTCAAATTTTAGTGACACACCCACTTTATTCCATCATCAATTCATCATGGAAACCATAAACCCTATTTTTCATATGTTCTAGTAGATATGTTAATGATTCCAAGTTTCATATGTGTATTTGACTGAAGGTCCAGCTAGTGTGAAAAGTATCAAATTGAGATTTCAAGTTGATAAACCAAATATGAAATCAATCCAAGCATCATTTGATATCGTCGCAAGAGAGACGAATGTAAATAATCTTGCGACGAATTTGCTATACTATCGACGAAAAATGTTCGTTGATAATTTTATGCCATTAATATGTAATTTTGTACAAAAATAATGGATCTTGGCGACTACACCATGGTCAAGGAAAGAGGAACGAGGAACGATGAAGGAGGAATGAAAGTTGCATGAGGACTAGACACCGGCAACATGGACCTGCGAATGGGGCCAACGTTGAAATTTTTTCAAACAGTTTATGTAAGCACTGAAATTTGTCATGGATAGACTATTGGAATGCCTTAACAATATGGGAGGGTTTTTGGACTCAAATTTGAGTGACACGCCCACTTTCTTCCATCATCAATTCATCATGTAAACCATAAACCCTAATTTAGTGGATTCATCGATTTGTTCCCAGTGAATGGATGTGTTGTTGTTGACATCATTAGATCATTAGATCATTAGATCACAAGGT
The DNA here is from genome assembly GCA_900067695.1 of Picea abies. Lineage (NCBI taxonomy): Eukaryota > Viridiplantae > Streptophyta > Pinopsida > Pinales > Pinaceae > Picea > Picea abies. The sequence continues at coordinate 2,942 of CBVK0100465959.1, read as the reverse complement.
TGGAGGCATATGGTCGGCATTGGGATCATGAGGCTTTATAACCCTACAGCTTTGGGATCCTTCACTTGATGTGGGCCTGTTCATTCCCAGCCTTGAATTGAAAGTGCCCCTAGTATTAGTCATCGCCCTTCATGACAGTTTTCACCCAACGATCATTAGATCACAAGGTCATTAGTCATCTCCAAGTATCTTCCTTAGAAGCATCTTCTAGGTCACGTAACCCACTTATAGGTTAGTACTTAACCCACTTCAAGTCGGTCATATCAATAATGATCATTCCAGGATTACAAGTCTCAACAGATCATTACTTTAGTGACCCACGGATATCCACAACTTGCCCCACTATGACCCACAGATGTCCACAACTATCTCCACTATGACGTAGGGATTTGTACAGAAAGTCCATACGACAAACTCTATACGGTATGCCTCTTTCCTGTGGATTTCTTCTATTGAAACCCACCTACATATGCCTCAGTTCTCTCTTCTTCTTGACCTGTATGATCTCTAGATGAAGGTCCTTCTTCACCTATCCAAGATCTTGAACCACAATACCTCATAATCCAATATTCTGTGTCAACTCCCTCAACATCTATCAAGTGTAATCCTTGGTCCTCTTGAATCACCATCCTTCATGAACCAAGCACTCAAGTAGAGGTCCTTCTCTACTCTTGAGTGTGACCTTGGAGACTCCACACTAGCAAAGGTCATACTTTGCTATTTTTGTGAATGTATCTTCCTCCTTCTCCTAGCCTTGCTTTTATAATCAAGAGTTACAATCTATTTCTAATCTCAAAAGTGATCTATGGTTGAGATTACTTCTCACACTCAATTTTAGATTTAGATTACATGTTGCATTCTAAGTACTTTTAGCGTGTTTCATAAATAACGCAATTAACTAATTACATAATAAATTAATAAAAACAATTTACTTTAATGATACCTTTAATTAAAGTAAATTCAAGAGTATAGGGCTTTGGACGATTTCCACACGTCTAGACACATAGACCTATGTGGAAATGATTGTTTGATGCTACCACTAACATCAACAAGGCCATGTCATCTTGAGTGTAATTTTCATTAATTTTAATGACAATTGGTGCCTGCTTCTCAAATCTTGTTGATATATTTGTTAAATCTAGACATGCTTCAATAAATTTGTGCCAAAATACTAGAATAAATTGCAAGTGCATGCATGGAATGCGATATCTTTTAGGTTTCCAACCATGGAGTTTCAGAAGTGTTAATACCCTTGCAAGGAATTTTGGAAGAATTCTTAATTCTTCCAACAAAGGAAAACGATGCCTGTGTCTATAATCCAACCCTTAGGATTCTAGAAGGCTATGGCACCAAATTAGTGGTGAACTTGGATGGAAATCATTTAAGTAGGGGAATCCCATCAAAGTTGGTGTGTATTCCATCTTTGAATACCATGCATTTCCATGGAAATAACTTATCATACACAATGGATTTTCCTAAGATTTTCTATAGGATATTGGGAAGACACTTGGCTTTAGTTGAAGTATAGGTGATTTGGAAGGCACTTGGATCTAGTTGGGTTATAGGAGATTGGGAAGGCACGTAGTTGTAGTTGGATAATAGCTTTGGGTTTTGTTATGAAGGTTCAAGTATAATAACTCCTTATGGCATTAGTTCTTGCATCAAAAATCATAAAAGACACCAAGCCACCATTCATCTTCGACAACTATTTTTGTAAGACCGTGGATAAAGATATATGTTATTCGATATTAGGTATTAAATCACTTCCATTTCACAACTATAATCGAAGGACACAATCATTGCAGGAGGATGGGATCTTGAGCATATGTTGTTGCTAATATGTCAATATGGGGCATAGGACTTAAGTAAAGAGATGTGATACATTGTTTCATGCTAGATACTAGGTTGCAAATTGTTTTTTTTCTTGCTCGGGTTCAAGTGTTCTTGTATGTGAGAAAAACAATGTTGTTTCTATCTTTAATATTCACTACTAAAAATATTCCCAAAGTTGGTAAGGGTTAGAATCTTACCTCTAGGAAATTCTCAAAATTGTCTATTTATTCCATTTCTCTATACTCAAAATTTGTGCCTTTCTTTTATTTATTGTATTTTTTATTAATATCTTATGTTCATAGACTTGTATCTCCATTACAATATTTAAGTGTCTCCATTACAATATTTAAGTGTTATATCTTATTGTATGATCTTGGCCTATTGTTAAATCCATTGTTATATGTCCATTTTATATTAACTTGTGCTAGATACATTATTAAAGGATGCAAAAGTTGAAAGTAAAACCCCCTCATAAGTTCACATTTACTTGTAAAAGTTGTGAATGCAAATAATTTATTAGTTGACTTAATTTTTTTTCCTCCTCATAGGTTTGTTATATATATTCTTATAAAGCATTTTGATATTGATATTGAATAAACTATGGAATTTCTACTTAAAAACACTAAAACAACAACATAAGGTTATTGAATCATTATTATAAAATATAAAATTTTAGTTATTTAATTAGTTTGTTAATTTCTATAACATTTGTTGGTATGGTTTTAAGTATATATAACCATAGTAACACATAGCAGTATAATCAATGTCATAGATACATTGTAATTATACAATTTGAGTGGGCTTAATGGTTAAGACCATGTGTTTCCCCCTAAGCTATCACAAGTTCAAATCTAGAGGGGGGTAGGGTATGTTACCTCCGTAGACTTTAGTAGTCAAATCACTGCATAGAGGGGGTCCCTTGTCCCACAAACAAGGGGGTCTCATACACTAATTTTGTGTATGTCTTAGTTGTGACCTTCAAAATAGATTATTATTATTGTTGTTGTTGTTATTATTATTATGATTATTATTATTATTATTATTATTATTATTATTATTATTATTATTATTATTATTTTGTTTGTTAATTTGTGCGGGACCTGTTGGCT
>CBVK0100465957.1:0-18760 GCA_900067695.1 Picea abies | reverse complement strand
CATATATATATATATATATATATATAATAAATGGCTAGTGATACTTTCCTACTTCTTCCCAAACTTCATTTCCTCTTCAAATATCGCCAAAAACAACTCCTGCAAGTCAATTTTATAGGGAGATGTTGGGTATGATGCATTCATGATATTATTTGCGTATTTGTATAGATCTGTATCTTGTTTAGTAGTTTGAATGTGAATCTGTTTATCAAGGTCTCTATCTTGTTTGGTGGGTTTAATGTGAATATGTTGATCATCACATTTCCAATTCTACTGTTGGGTTGTTAGTTGTGTCCATTAATCTAAACTTGCCTAAAATATTATGCTACTCCAATGGTAGTTAATGGTAACACTATCCTATTTTACAGTGAGAGGTACAGTCATTTTTAATTGTTAATTGATGTGTGATGATACTATTGAAGTTGGGGCATGTGGATATGGATCATTTGCAACAAAGCTATATGGCTAGATTGTGGAGCTACCATTGTTAAACTATACAGGAATGACCACCTTGGAGTGACACATACTGTCACCTAAGCCATCCTAGCCCCAATTTTGATGCATTTACATATTTCTTGTAGTTATATTGAATTTTAATTTTCAAATGATATGCACAGACCCCAAATTATGAAACAAGTCAAGGGAGAGCGATAGTGGTTATAGACCTCACACAAAACAACCAAACATATTGTGTTGCAACCCATGACACATTCTCAGGCCTAGCACTTGTAGGTAAGGGCCCATAACTTATTAAGGCCATGATTATAGATATCCAATATAAAAGGTGAACAAAACATTAATCTATTAAGTTTTTTACACATCTAGACCAAGTAGGGGGTTAACATATAATTAATGTCTCTAAGAATATATATTCAAACATGATTGGGTTTTGTGGATAAAAGAGTGGTGCCTCATCACTTGCATTAACCAAGGGCTTAAATTTGGGTTTTGGGGTGAGTCCAAAGAGTGCATATAGCTTTGGAATTTTGGAATCTACCAAGATTTAACTACTACTAACTATGGTAGTTTCTCTAGAACAAAAACAACTTATATAATCTAAGCAGCAACAACAAAAACATTAAAAGAAACTAAGATCAAAGATAGATAAAAGTAGTTAATGGGTAAGTAGAAGCTTCAACAATTAGTGACAAATGCATTCTACTTGAATTTGTATAAGTCACCACTGGACAAAGTAATATGGAGCACCATCTTTAAAAAGATTATAAGGATTATTTTTAAATTGATAAAATATTTTTGAAAAACTTTATAAAACATCACAAATTTAAAACAAATTTAAAACCAAGCCAAATACAAATACTAATAAACATCATAAGTAGATCCATACATTTATAACCATAAGCATGAGTAATATGTTATTGGAGAGTTGGGGAAGTAATAAGAATTTATGAATTTTATTAATTTAGAAATTATTATTAAGTAAATAATAATTTTGAAATATAATTTATATGTTTTTAATTTTATAGAATTATTAATATATAAATTATTAATTTATTTTTTTAAAGAGACAAAGATGGTTTTGAATAATTTGTATTTTACCATTTTGATCACTTTGATTCTATTTTTTATAAGGAAAATATTTAAAAAAAAATAAAATTATAAAATCTTATAAATAACTGTCCTTTGTTTAACTACTTTAAAAAGTTATTGACAATAATAATTAATACTTAGTATTTTTTATTTTAAAAATTTTAAAAATAAATAACTATAAATCATTTAATTAATTTTAATAAATTATTTTAATACTAATTGGAAATAAGTTATCCCAAATTATTTTCATTGGATTTTAATGATTGGTTATTTTCAAGAGCGATGGAAGACATCCAAAGAATTAAATCAAACTAAAAAGTTGAGAAAATGAAATAATGTTGTCAATCTTCAGAGTAATTGGAGGAGATTCCAATACCTCTGGATAATGGATAATGGGTATAATTTTTTATTTTTTTTAAGATTCAAATTTGGTAAAAACGATGTCCCGAGTTGCTGCTGCACCATGGTTTGAATTTTTTACATAAATATTTGAAAAGGAAATTGTTGAAGTGCCTGATTATCTTACAGTATCTGATTAAGGACGTTTACATCGTCCATCTTCTTAACAATGGCCGGGATGGAGGAATGTTCAAACTCTGAAGTAGAGGTCGGCCCACTGGGACGGTGTATCACTGCAATAATTAAACATTCCAATATACATGTAAACATTCCAATATACATGATATCAATATGAATGAATAAATGATAACAGTCCCTGTAAAATTTTCAAAGAATTTCAATGGTATTGTCATAATCATACCTGTGCCTTTCTTAATCCATGGAGAAACCATGATCGTGGGCATCCTCACACCCAATCTATCAAACTTGAAAAAAGAAGGATGGGGACCAACAATCCCATCTGGGTTGGGGACATTTCTCATAGGCATAGGCACATGATCATAAAACCCACCGTGTTCATCATAAGTAACTATCAGAAGCGTCTCGTGCCACTGAGGACTCGCTCTCAGAGTCTCATAAACCTCCTTCACAATCCTCTGGCCGTTGGATAAATCATGAGCAGGGTGGTCATCGTTGGCAGGAAAGAGCTTGAGATCAAAGTAGCGAGGCAATAGAAAATCCGAATCGAGCTTTGTGCAGAACAAACTCGTCGGCGTCGATCTTGGTGTGAGGCAGAAGAGTGAGGATTGAAGAACAATGTCCAGGGATCAGATTCTGTGGCCCTTTTTATACATGGGTCGAGCTGAGATCGATGCACTGTAATGCGCAGCATGTCGGGTAGAACAAACTCGTCGGCGTCGGTCTTGGTGTGAGGCAGATGAGTGCAGAGGAAGCAATAGACGGAGTGTAAGCTTCTAGCGCGGTATCCATTCCCTCAATTTAAATTTCAAAATTCAAATGCGATGGGACGTAGGGCGGAACGGGGAGCTGGGTGGCGGAGGGGCGGAACGGGGCGGAGGAGCGCTGGGCGGCGGAGGGGTATGACAGCCGGCTGGGCTTCTACCTTTTGGTGCCCGGTGCCCGAGACGTCCCATCGGGCTCCAAAAGGTAGCGCAGTTAGCTTACTCCATTTATAATAAAAGACCTAACCAATCAACTTAATAAATAATAACATAATAATGTGGAAAGATACTAATATCAAATGGCCTGACAAGAACAGCACCCGTGCATGACTTTGACTGAAAATGAAGAGGTGTCCGGGCCCGACTCCGATGGCTTTGTGTTTCTCCGACATGTTCTCGATGACACACTTTGAAATTTTACGACGCGTCATACGGCTTTCTGTAACTCCTCAGACATGCTCTTGATGACAATCTTTGAATGTTAATGGAGGTACAAATTGCATTTTGATGTAATTTGTACCTCATCAAATTAATGGAGGTTAATGGAGGTGTATCGCATCAAATTGCTGTAATACAGTAAACGTCATCATATTAAGACAGACTTGCAGAGCGTTCATAATTTGTATTTAATATGTTCAGAGATTATTATCTTTAATTTGCTTATTCATTTTAGATATTAACATAATAATAAGAATCGCAGTACTTTGGTTTTGATTGGATAAGAATTGGTTTTTTCTTAACCTATTTCCTTTTTAGGTTTGTAAAATTTAGAGTTATTTTGCAAGAATGAAATGTTCGGAAAAATAATGGATAAATAAAAAGTTTGGTTGTTTCACTAAAGGCTTGGCATTTTACATTTCTATAACTTTTATCAAATTCATCTATTAATAAACTTGTACTTGAAGGAACCAGTAGCAAGAGAAGAGGAGTTTTCAGGAAGTCTATGTGTATGTTAAGTAAGTGAAAAAAGAACCTGCATGCAACAGTAGAAGTGACCATTAATAGGTCTACCACTGAGTTCCAAGAGGACATGGAAAAATAAGCACTAGGTTTTTTTTTCATTCTTTACTATTCTTTTTTTTTTCATTCTCTATTATTCTAGGGCTGTAATGAAGAACATCTTATATTTTTAACGTTTACACTCTGACGCAATGTTATCACCAAGAGATCAAAAGATAACTTAGAATGAATGGTTGTGTAATTGAGTTCAATCTAGGAGATTTTAGAAGTGGTTAAAGATGTTGATGAATACTTTACCACACAGAGACTATAGAAAATTGACTTAATCTAGCCTATAGGAAATCGACTTAGTTTATTATGTTTTCACCAAGCTTCTTGAAAAATCAAAATTTGAAATATGTAGAAATCAGTGAGAAGTTGTAGAGAATTCATTTCTCCATTCAAGGTGAGTGTTAGGAGCCTCTTGGAAAATCAAAATTTGAAATTGGAGTTTCACATTTCTATAATCTTGACCAAATTCATGTATTAGTAAACTAAGTCTAGAGGTAAACTAGGGGAGTGAGCAATTCATCACACACATTTGTGTCCTCTGTTTGTGTTTCTAATTTGAAATTTTACCTCCTTATAAACCACCAGGTGGTGTGGTTTTCCTTGAATAAAGATGAAGAGTCAAACCATAGCATCTAGTAATGGCTATCCCCACTACACTCGGATAGCTCTTTAAGATAGCACAATTGGGAAGTCACTAGTTCAAACCTTGTGTACCTAGGATTGTCCCTTACCATCCACTAACGTGGGGAAGTATTATTGATAAGTTTTAAACACCATTTCTTTGGTGAATTTTTTTTTCTAGAATAATAAATATTATATAAAAAATAACATTTACTTATTATATAAATATTTTACATTTTAATATAAAAAAAATTATTAAAAAACTAAATACAAAACATAATTGATCTTAATTTCAAAATTTACATCTCACTTTATCTCTGCTAAATACTTAATAAATCTTATGTTAACATGAATTTAAATTCAACAAATCTATGTACATTAAAGCAACCGAAAAATGCATTGATTGATATGACAGGGTTTGTGCGGTGCTTTCAAACGCGTACACCGGCTGTCGAGTTGAAAGTATTTAGTGATGTACCGTTCAGTCAGATTGATTGGATTTCAATGGTTGGGCACTGAAAAGTTGATAAGGCCTTTTTTAAAAGTTATATTTTTGGATTTTTTTTTGGTAGGAATGTTATGTAAATTTGAATAAAATCACTATTTTCTGTTATTTAAATTGTATTTATAGATTTTATTTAGGGATGGAATTTGATGAGTAAATTGTCTTTCATAAACCAAATTATTAGTTACTGAATTTATTCATCAAATACATTTATATCATGTAATAGTCAACATTCTTCTTAAAAAGGAGTAAAATTAATGTTTCACTACAGGAAACTGTCAAATTTGAAGGATTTGGCCCATTTTGAAATTCCAACCCTAATATATCATTCAACTGTACACTATCCAAGTTTTCAGTAACTCATAATATGTCACTGCTATAAATATATGAATGTTTTTAAGGAATTGTTATAAAAATTTATAATGATTAATTGAAATTATATAAAAGAAGTTTTACTTAAAATTTATAGTATATTTGAGTTAAAAAGGGTATACCTATTGATAATGGGCACATTTAAGAGATTTTTAATGTTTAATCAGTTTTGTATGGACAAGATTAAATATTAATGAAATATTCCTAATCCTCCCATTGATTTAAATCAATGGTTGTAATTTCAATTACTAACTTCCTCGTTATTATAAACACATCCATTTACATCTTTATTTTTTTACTTTTAGTTAATCATATTTAAAATTTACTATAATAACTAGTGGATTACCACATCCTATTGATTAATAAAAGTTAAAATTTTATTACAGACTGAAGAAATGTAAATCAATGTTTCATTTTCTGGTCCAACAGAAACCTTTAGACGTTCACTCGCCACGAGTTTGTGGCTACTCGTGGCTGTGCTAGTCATTAATTACAACAGAAACATGAAACTTCAATTTTCAGAACGAGATTTTCGAGAGGGATATAACTTTAGCCCGTTGAAAAGCTGGTACCAGTGACCGTATGACACGGCCAAAACACCCACGGGCCATACCGTGTTCGTTTCGTCTCTTGCAGCGAAATAATGTCGAAGAGAGTGATGTATAGTAGTCCATGAATGTCGCGACAACATCAACCCTTCATCACCTGAGAAAAGAAAGAGGTCTGCGGCGGCTTTCTTTTCCAACTCTCCAATAATTCTGAAATTGTATGAAGATATGGAAGATATGTATATATACTTTTTATCTTAAATCTGGCATGCTCTCGATGGCAATCTTGGAAAGTTTATGAAGGTACAAATGGATATATCACATCACATCGCTGTGGTGCGGTAAAAGCTGTTGCCAAATTATGACAAATATACATTGGCGAACGTTACTAATTATCTGTGTTTGACACTTTCATAGATATTATGAAGAGATTACTAACTTAAACTATAATTAAAAACTTTCTTTAATGTTCATTCATTAACTTTGTACTTAATTTTTTTATGACTTTGTCTAACTGTTTTATTAAATGGTTTTTTTTTTAAATCCTGTAATATAAATTTATACGAAACTATTATTTTTTGTTTTTTAAATTTAATTTTTGAATTCAGAAATGGATTCAGCTTGTTGAAAAACTCTTGAGTTTTCCAATTATACAGAAATAATCAATCAAATATGCGGATCTAATAATTTATCGTCTAAAAAAAGTCATCGTAGAACATTTAGACTACTAACATGGAAAACCCATCATAATTCAGTTGCATCTTAGGCCTTTAACCTATTTCCTTAATTCTAAAAAAGACTAGTTGTTAGCCAATTATAAGAAGTTTTAGGTCTTCCTCCATAACCAAATTAGATAAGTGTTGTGTAAAAGTGAATTTGGGCTAACCTCTCAGTGCATAAATGGACCTACATCGGGTTTTCTATTTTTATATATTATTTGTTTATTATTATTTTTTACATTGTGAGAAAAATGGGGTTGTATAACTGTTTAGCATGCTGGAAAACCCCTAGGGCAGTGGTACTATAAAAGAAATAATCACTCAAATCTACGATCTAACAATTTCTGGCCTCACAAATGTCCCCATAAAATAACACCTCAAAAAAGTCTTTGGTAGAAAAATAGCAACACAATATTAAAAATTAATATAAAGTCCAAGGAAGAAATTAAGGGCTAAATTTAAACACAATCACCAAATATTCCATATTTTCCAAAAATGATTCGCCAATTTCCATTTTTTCCCAAAATAAATAGCCCAAATTTTATATAACAAAATTATTATACTTAAAAAAACAACCAATTTTTTCTAGAAACTATATAAAATGCTCAAGTAAATTTGAAGATTAAAAATAAAAAAATCACCAAACAATTTATAGTTGGCATTTTAAGAATTAGTAAGATTCACAAAGGTTTATACAGTCATGTATGAATCCTTAAAAAATTTCTCTAGTGGAAGGGGTTAGTTTAACCACTTGTGTCCAATGTTGTTGGGCATTTGGCTACTTTTATGTCAACATGTACCTGATAGAATCCCTTGGGTGAAGTGCATTAATCTATGCCGATGAGTTTACTAGGGATGTCATCCACTAATATGAAGAAGCGTCCTTTGGGTTTCCAAAATATATAAAAAAGTGACCATAATAATAAAATAAACCAACATAGATGTATCTTAACCACAAGCATTTAAACACCTAGAAGTTTGTGTTTCTAGTTCTTTTTAACCTCTCTTAGTACTTACTAGATCTCAAGTTAAGATAGATCTATGCTAGTTTATAAGCATTACCCATATCGCACATCTCTTCCATATTAATTTGTATTTGATACTTACTAAATTTCAAATTAAGATGAATCTATACTAATTTATAAGCATTATCCATATCACACATCTCTTCCATATTAATTTGTAAAGTACCACCATCATTTTCTTAATTAAATTATAATAATAATCATGATTCTTGAAAAATAACATGATTATGGATTAATTTTCTATTCAAACTTAGAGAGTGGGAGGCATAGTATCATGTCATCATGACTACCACACATTGAAGCTAGTGGAAATGGCCTCCACTACCACATCTTTACGATCCCATGTAGGATACATAGGGGCCATCTCAAAATCCCCGTGTGCATATGGCATCTCCTCCGTGCCCATTGTTATGGATTCCTCTGTGGACACTATCTTATATGGCCTACCTCGTATCTCTATGGACATTGTTTCGATCCATCCAACGCATGGTATTGGAACCTCAATGGACCATTTGGTCGCCTTGGTGTGATGGCAATAGAAGATCAAGAATCAAAAGCATAGGTGGATCTGAATATCGATGGTCACTTTGGACTTAGAGAATATTTTAGTATTATTTATTATTATTAGCATGTATTGTTATTTTATAGTTTTATTAGTCTAGTATGTTAGACAATACACTTGGGGTTCTATTACCATGTGTTTTTTTATAAATAGTTGTAATTATGTTTTGAATGGAAAATATGTAATGTAAGACTAAAGGGTAATGTCAGTGTGCATATTTTAACTCTTTTATCTCAATTGTATAGTTCAACTGCATTCTTTTTAATATAAAATATGTATTGTTATTATGGAAAAAAATCAATATTCTTTTTTCTCCAACTCAAATTTAATCTCATGGTTGAGTAAATTTCAAATACCAAAACAAAGAGATAATCTATTAGAATAACTAAAATAACTATTGTAAAATAGAGATTTAAACAAAAATAGTAATAAGAAATATGATATAAATAAAGATCAAATAAAATGAAAATGACTCTCACCAATATGGCTAGTATCCACCTCCTTATTGAACATGCTAGTCAATAGAGTGAAAGCCATAACACTAAGTATTTCTCATTTAAACTTTTGTTGCAAAATAACATGTTTAAAGAGACTTATGTCAAATAGTTCATGATCGTCACAATATATGATACCCCAATATATAACGAAATAGTAAATTTTGTCATCTTAAATTACCATGAACCCAACCCCAATCATAAACTTTTAATTTTAACTCTAAAATTTTCCATACACAAAAGGCCCATTGAAGAGAATTCTAATAACCAAAACACTTGAGCTTCGACAAAAACAAAGCTAATATTTTTTTAAAGGATTTAAATAATGAATCAAATCTCATATGAAATAAGGACAATATTGAAGACCTCTATCATAATTTTATGAAAACCCTCTCTATATCCATTAACAAGTTCTCTATCGAAGTGTTGTGTAAAAAGAAAAATAGAGTGTCCAATCCTTGGTACAATAAAGCATGTAATATTTCTATAAAATACACTAGGATGTTTCTAACGAGTCATTAAAATTCAACAATATAAATAGGTACAAATCTCTAATTAAAATGAAAAAAGGTATTATATAAATAGAAAGGGGAAGAATCGTTTGCACCTATCTAAGCTAGATCCAAAGAATCGTTTGCACCTATCTCACCGTTTTTCTTTCTTACGGGTACCAAATTAGCTACCCATTTCAAGAATCTCAAAGAAACAATAATTTTGGCGTCGAAAAGTTTCTTTACCTCCTTCTCGATTAGCGGCAACAACAGGGGATTTATCTGTCTCGGTTTCTGTTTGAAAGGTTTCTGATCTTCCTTGAGAGGGATAACATGTTGGATCACTTTCGTGTCATATACTTTCAGGTCGTCATAGCTCCATGTGAAGATGTCCGGGAAATCATTCTTGAGCTTTATGTAGTCTTGCTTGATCTCTGGACTAAGTGTCTTTGATAATTTTACCATCTTCGGGTTCTCCTCAGTCCCGATGTTGCAATCTTCCACGTCTTCTTCGCTCGCAATGATCTTAGGGATTTTAGCCACATCGTTCTCATCAAACATCTTTTCCATTGGCACCAACCCCTTTGGAATGATATTATTTTTTAGTTGTATTATGTCCCTTCCCGCAATATGGTTTTGGAAAGGGTCGTCACTGCGTGCATCTGCGCTCTCATCTTCGTATCCACAACATTCCTCGTCAATGTTTGTATTGGTGAACTCGTCGCTCATAAGGAGGAATATTTCCACCTGTTTGTCGTCATCAAACACTTGCCAATGTTTGATATTATCGGGCACTATCTGCCTGTGCTTGACCTCGATTTCATATATTTTGTTTGGGAAGATGGGGATCTTAAAAACCAAGGCAGAGGTGGCTAATGCATCGACGATCTGATTTTGCTCTTTGGGGATAGAAGATAGGTCATACTCTGAAAATCCTTCGAGGAGGTCCAATGCCAAATTTTTGTACGCTCTCAGCCAAGGGTGTTTGGTCTAATATACACCCTTTATCTGATTTATGATCATCTCATAATCTTCGCGCACTACTATCTTTTGTGTGCCCAATTCTTTCAAAACTTGCAAGCCCAAGATAAGTGCTTCATAAGGCTCGGCCATGTTGTTAGTGCATTCAAACGTGAGCTTGTATGAGCACATCTTTGTACTTTCTTCAGGGGGGCTTACCCATATACCGTCCCCAACTCCTTCTCTATTGACTGCGCCATCAAAACTCATGTTCCACACCCCGTTTTCTGTAAGGTATTTCGAGTTGGCGCACTCTATTATTTCCCGCGTAGTTTTCTCGTCAGTTGTTATGATGGTTGTCGGTCCTTACTCTTTGAAACTCAGGCGATTGTAGAATATAGAAGAACCCACCTCAGTGTCAATGGCATATATAGGATGATTGTTTGGCTGCATCTTGTTGCTTACCATGTATTTCAACAGCACTTCTCTATACAGCCTTCTGTCATGGCCAAAAACAAGGATGGTGGCGTATACATATCCATCTGCAAAGAGCCCTTCAACTTCACAGCTCACGAACTTGATAGCAACATGCCAAACTTTGGGGCTATGTTCGCGATGACTATGTCCATGACCATGTTTTTTGCAGGGTTTTGAGCCAATGATACAACTATGTCTTTGATAAGGCCCAAACACTTGACTTTCCTCGAATCAAAAGAGAAAAGGTCTGCGTATGGTCTGGTGATATCCAAACCCAGTTCATCCATGATCACCTTTGGCATGAGGTTGTGTGACACGCCAGAATCCAACATGGCATTATGCAGGGTCAAGTCATGGAATTTTGGACTGACGTAGAAAGGAGGGACGTCTTTAGTATCATTTTTCTCTTCAACGCATGGACCAAAAAGGATAGCGGGGTGATCATCTTGGATATTCAAAGTATCGGAGGTCCCTCCCATTTTCATCATTTTAATGATTTTCTCCCGATACTCTCCCTTTCTAATGAGCTCGTTGAATGAGACAGAGATCTTGATTTTGGCCATCTCATGTTCAAAATTGAAAGGGGAACAGACTTTCTCTACCTCTTTTCCGCTCGCCTCCCGGCCTGTCTCCTGAGATTTCTTGGGGACCTCTTCTTTCGACTTAGCCTTCTCCATCGCGTCCTTGGTCACGTTGTCCGACCTTGGTCGGCTTGTGGAAGGAGTTTCCACCGGAGGCTTCCTTATGCCGTTCGTTTGTTGCAACTCGGTAGGCACATCTTTGCTCCAGAGGTTTTACTTCTTCTGGAACTACATGATTGCGTTTTGATGGCATTTCCTGAACTCTTATGTCTTCTAAGACAGCACATCATCTATTTCGACTATCATATCATTGTCCGTCTCCAACACAACGTCATTGTTTTTGCTCATATACCGATCATTCTCCCTCTGTGTCAAGAACACGCACAGGTTTTTGTCGTCGCAACAATGGATTTGGTCATCAAACGTATGGTCGAAATCCTTGTTCGCATAGTTGTTATGGAATGGAGGTATCGTCTGTTGGTCACCTTGATCCCTTTGCTCTTTCTGTTCCCTCTGTCTAATCTAAGGGATTTGACCCCTTCCGAGGTTTTGATTCTTAGGTTGTGGGTCGTTTTGTTCTCGGGTAGCAGGTCTGTTTCCCATGGACATTATCTCCATCAACTTCTCCATGGTCTTCATCATCATGTCGAATTTTTCGTCTGAGGACTGCGACGTCGATGACTATGCATCTCCCTGGGGTATATTGTCGCCTTGGTTGAACCTCAATTTTATTTTTCCCGACGCCATCATGTTTACTTCGACTTCAACAATGTTACTCATTATAGCATTTAGACTCGTTGATCTTCTTTCTCTCAATAATAGGGCAAAATAATTGTCGAAGGAATCAGCGTACCACAACTGCGCAACACCAGTGGGTGGCTTGACTTCTACAGGGATTGAGTTGTACACCTTCAGGAAACAGGTTGAGAATTCCTGAACTGTCTCTTCCAGTGCTTTCCTCATATTATTGTATTGTGTTAGCAGTTGCAGAGGGTTTTCTTGTCCCCCCATTTATTTAGGAATGACGTCTCGAAAGTGGCGAAGTCCTAAATGCTCATGGGAGGGAGGGCCTTGAACCATTTTCTTACATCTCCCGAAAGGCTCTGCGCAAACAACCTATTTTTTGCGTCTGCATAGTCCACCTCCTCTAGGTCGACGAAATCATTAAACCAGTACAGGTGCCTCTGGGCAGAAACATTTCCTTCAAAGTCGTAGAGCCTAATTCTCTGGCTATAATTCTTAGGCAAGTCATGTAATTGGTCCGACAGGATGAGGGGGCGAATCTAGCAGCCATAGCCCTAGGAGGATTCAGATTCTGAGGGATATTATTTGATATTAGGGCTTGGAATTTCTTCGGGTCGAAAACAGTCTCGTCCAAACTAGTTTCTGACTTATACCTAAATAGAGTTTGCTCGAAGAATTCATCAAACTCAAGGTCCTCAATGCTCTGCACACCGTCTTTGGGTAAGGACAAGATTTTGTCCAGGTAGTAGAACGGGTCCGACACTTGCTCTCTAGTCCCTTGTAGAATCTTCTCAGGGTCGTTCATAGGCTCTGTGGGGTTTGGGTCGGGATTTTCTCTGGTATAAATCATATTTGGAGCCAGGGTTCTTGAACTGTGTTACTTAGAGCTACTGGTCTGTTTGGACTGCAGTCGTCAGGGTAAGGGTTTCAGCCGGTATGGATGTTTGTCCCTCTATTACCCTCAGGGGTCAAACTGCTACGTTAGTCGTTCTCCCAGGGAAAATCTATTTAATTTCATCCCCAACAACGATGCCATAATGTTAGTACTCCGTAAATCTGTTCGACTAATAAACAGACGATGAAGGTAACTTTTTCAACCAACTTTGAGACTCGAAACTAGCCTTTTGGATCTGGAGAGGGCTCTCTCGAGAGGCGTGGTCTTTGCACGGGATATGGCTTTGAAAGTAGTGGCTAGATTTAACACCTTTGATATAATGGGTTCTGGTTATATTGGCACAAGAAAGTAAAACTTGGGTTATGGAGTTGATTTGAGGAAATGACAGAGACAAATGACTCGGTGACTGAACTTGAGAAGATAAGTCTAGGTGAGCAACAATATTCAGTGTAAAACCGTAATGTGTGGCGGGAGAAAACAAAGGAAGTAACTCGGAGTGCCACTGCGGGCGAATTCAGAGTTAGCTTTTAAAGGAAAATGTTTTGTCTAAGTGGTGGGAACAAGGGGCGTTGCACGACGAATCCACAGGTTTGAAAATTCATTCTGAAATAGATAGAAAAAGATATGAATAAATATGGTAGGAGGCATACACGCAAAGAAAGAGGCACAATACATCCAACTGCTACAACTAGAATCTTTTCATCAGGTTACAGGACCTTTCCATTAAATTTCGGTCAAAAACTCAAATTACATACAATAGTTGTTGTCTACCAAATTTGCCAACCAACCTAGCTTACATTGAAAAGATGATATATATAAATGAGGGCGCCGCTTGGCCTACCCTGCTTTCTAACTGCTAACCCTAAAACTAGGAAAATTGAGTAGCATGCGTTGGAGACTCTTTGCATGGTGCTTTCCAAAAATAGACAATAATCACGTCTATTTACCCATGATTGTTCGCAAATTTTCTACGAGGATTTGATCATCAGTCAGGTCTCGATATGAAGAAAAGATGTGTCAGTGTATCCCTTTGATCAAGTGTTCGAGCGAACAGGTGTCTTTCAGGAACTTGTTGTCTTCTATAACAACTTTGATTTCTATTACGCGCTCATTTGCTGAAAAAAAGTGTGCAGCAAGTGGCTATTTGATTTTCACGACCATTATCAAAATGATAGAGTGCTTTGGGGAAATGTGTCCTTCAAAACTGCCAAGATTTGTCTTATGTGTGCAGACACAGAGACAAGCGCCAGCTAGACTCATTTCTTCTGCGTGTTGGTGAGAGCCACAAAAGCTACCTTCTTGGTCGCTTCGCATTCTCTAGAATACTCTGTATGCCTTTCTTTCATCAGTCTTTGTGCTTCTCGCAGCTGTACAATGGTGTCTTGCGCATATATGAGTTGTCTTTTTAGCCATGCCACGTTCCGTTCACAACCCTATGTTGCTGACGCTTCCATAGTCTTTGTCACTAGCTGTCACCTCAACTCCATGTTTTCTTGATAGAGTTCAGCGATAGCCAACTTTTCCTACTTTAATTGTTGATATGGCTCTTGATCATTTGCTCATGTGATATCCACTTTCCTTTTTCTGCTCCTGCCTTCACAGATCGATTCTCCAGCAGGTTCTAGTCGGATGGCGCGAATGAGTATTTCTTCAACCACCAATATGGCATGCGACTCTTCTGAAAAATGAGTTTCCACAACTTCCGTTTTCTTCCTTGGCCTACCCCTCCTCTGAGACATTTTCTATTGAGAAGACGAAGCTTCTATTGTCTTCCCTTCCTATGAAAATCCCTCCGCTTCAAATTCCGCACGGTTTGATCTGGTCTTCTCTGCGGGTAAAGGAATAACTCCTTTCACGTCTTTGGGAATGTTTGTTGTAGGTGAGAATGAATCCCAGTCGTTTTGGGGCTTAGACCTTACAATTATGTTTCTTTGTGCGCCTTTCCTTACGCTTTGAGCGGTCTCCATGGCGCGAACAATGTGTATTTTGTGCGCAGTATATCCAGCAGACACACAAGGGGGGGGGATTTTGAACAAACTAGACTAGCAAGGGAAATTGCACAGAGTGTGGGCCTGGTTCTATGACTAAAAAGAGTGTCAACCATCTGAGATTTATAACGAGTCGGGAAGAAGAAGGAATCATGCTAGAGGACAGTGAATTCATGGCGACGAGATGTTTTGAGCCGATTTGCAGGTTTTCCATGTCAAATCCCCGCGTGTAGGATACAGGCAATAAGGCTTGCTGGGAATGCATGATATGAACGTCATGATTTTTCATTCCCTCGGCCTTCATGATGAACTAATAATAGTTGTTGTACTTTCCGATGCGACTTCCATTAACTACTTGAGTCGACCTGGGGCATGTAGAGACTGGTTTCTTAACAGGACTCGACTCTTTGGAAAAGACATACCTGTACCACTTATGCAAGTTTTGACTCTGACATCCCTTCCTGTCTCCAAGGGCCAATCGACTACTTGCTAACTTTGATTTCACAGTGTTACGTACCTGACTTCACATGTTTGGACGCATGGGTCACGACGTGACTTAAAACCGACTCTAACTGGAAAGAAAAATGGCGGCGCTAACAAGATGAAACCCACCTGCGATTGCCTCTACTCTCTCTTATCCTTGACCTATATGATATCTAGATGGAATTCTTTCTCCACCTACCCAAGATCTTGAATCATAGTCCTTCGTTATCCAACCCTCTTTGCATCAACACTAGGTCGAAATATCCTCACCCAATCAGTTAGATATCCTCACTCTTGTGTAATAAAATTTTCTTCTTTGCTTCTACACTCTCAAATGACTCCACACTAGAAAAATTCCTTATTTGATTCTCTGTGAAAATATCCCACCTTGGTCTCTCACCAAAAGTATGACCTTGGTAGATCACCAAAAAGTGCCTTCTCCTTTACCCTACCCTTGCCTTTATAAGACTGAGTTATAACCTAACCCTAATATCCAAAGGGATTGATGTATGAGATTAATTCTCACCTCACTTGATATCAATGGATATGATTTACATGCTACTTACTTTTAACAATTTCCTTAAATAAAACTCAACTCACTAATAAAAACACTTTACTTTAATAATTACATTAACTAAAGTAAAGTCTCACACTTAGAAGGCTTTCGATGACTTCCACATGCTAGACACATGTCAATGTGGAAGTACCTTTCTGGTGCTACATGCATCAACACTCCCTCTTATGGAGGAAGGTACTTCTCCAACATGTATTTGTCTTTGTCTTCACTAACAGATTCACTACCATGGATCCTCTCCAATACACCTGATTGGCTACTTCCTTTGACTCGAAAGATATCCCTGCCATCTCGATTAGACCTGTCTTCAAAGACTTCCCTGTGATCATGACCTTGGAAGCCTCTTTCTCTTGAGCATCATGCATGGTCATCTCGTACCATGAATCCTCCTTGACAAACTTGGAAGGTTACTCCTAGTCCTTCCCACCTGAACTTTAAGGTCGACTCCCTCTGAGCATCTCAACCCTCAGAGGTACCTTCTCCTTGTTCTTTGTCACTCTTCTTCTTGCCACTACTCGTATATGCTATCCATTTAGCCTATACAAGTTGCTCTCACTAACTCCTATAACAATTGTTGTGTATGAGATAGATCCTCTAGAATTGATCAATGCCTTTCCATTCTGGATCGCTCCGTCAAATCCCCTCTTGTCAATCACTGAGACTGAGAACACACTCATCTTGAGTTCCGGCACCCATAGAACATCCGTAAATCTCACCACACATATTGAATCCATCCGAAATGACATTATTCCACATCCCTTCACTGCATGCTTGGTCCCCATATTAAGTTCCATGTGTATCTCTAAGTCAGAGTCTGTTAAGTTCTTGAACAACTCTTGTGCTCCTGTCATATGACATGTGGATCCACTATTTATCAACCATGCACAAGTTGATATGGTTTCCAAGGAAGTCTGGGAAACAAGTAAGAACTTTGTATGTTCAAATTTCTTGAAAATCTCATCCATTTGAGTCTTTTCTGACGCAACTACCTCTGGTTGCGTTTCGTTTCCTCCCTTCTTCCTGTTCGGACATTGACCTACATAATGCCCAAACTTGTGACATGAAAAGAACTTGAATTTTCTCATGTCCTTCTTCTTGTTGTCTTAAGAGGTAGACTCTCCATTGGCAATATTCTTGGACTTTCCGTCATTTTCCTGACTGGAAAGAGCAAGGTTCTCATCATTCTTGTACCAACCTCCATTCAGATCTTCATCTCAAATTTATTCCATAATGAAGTCATCCCACAACCTTGACCAATCAGGGAGTGTTTCTCGTGCCACAATTCCTTTGATGAACAATGTTCACTCCTTGGTGAATCCTTTTAGCCCCATACTCACCAAATCTAAATCAACCATTGTCTTCCCAACTACGGCCAATTCATCTCGAACCTTTTGAATCCGGATGAGATAACTTGTCAATGTATCTAATCCTATCATCTTTGTGTCTCTAAGCTTCTCTCTCAGCACCATCTTGCAATTATCATTATTTCTCTGAAACAAACTCTTCATAGCCTCCCACATGTCCTTGGAAATTGTCTTTCCTGATAAATGAGGGATCAAGCGATCCTTCAATCCATCTAGAATTATACATCTCGCTTTCACATCCTTCTGATTATGGATGACTAATTTTTTTGCATTAGTTCGAGGAGTTATCTAAGTATTATCAAATTTGTATATCTCGTTCTCCATCAACACCAACATGATCCTCTCCTTCCAAGGACTATAGCTGGAAATCCCATCCAACCTATCCTTAAATCGTAACCCAGTTTCCATCCAAGATCTGATACGATAACCTTTTACTGAAACTACCTCTATATTGTCTTGTACGACCCTATACATGCCTGTCACCACTGCAACCCGTGTATCTACGTGCCTGTCACCACTGCAACCCGTGTATCTACGTGCCTGTCACCACTGTAACCCATGTATCTACATACCTTCCCTTACCGATTCCTGTGTATGTACGTGCCTATGATTACTTCTCCCAATGTATCATGCCTATATCAAAAGGGGCCTACATATGTACACATATGTTACTTTTGTGACCCACGTACAACTTCGTAAACCTGCAAAATCCTAGTTCCACCTCATTATTGTTGTTTCCCCGAAATCTATCCTTTGATTTCTTCCTACTAGTTACAAATATGACAAGATCTCCTTGTAGATTTGATAGATATTCCTTCAAATGTAATGGATATGAGATATGACTTCCTCTCAGATCATGTGCTCTAATACCATGTTGATTTTTACCCCTTAACCCAACACTTGATAGTTAATTCCAAATAAATCACTTATTGAATTAAAGCACATGTGAGTAATGAACTAAAGATGCAACAAAAAAATAAATATGTAAACCAAAATCCCACACATAAGACACAAATATTTTTGGGTAGAAACCCTTGGAAAAATCTTAGAGGGAAAACCAATACATGGATAATGGCTCACTCAGAGAAATACAACTACAAACAAACCTTGCAAAGTATTCTCTATTGCATGACCCAGATCTAGCATGTTTTTTGAGGTGTACGTGCCTTCCCTTTGTCACCCCTGCATATATGTGTCTGTCTCCACTGTCGCCCGCGTGCATGTATGGAAATACTATATGAAAACTTTCGTTTGACGCTACACTTTCCTCTAGCTTTTGTCAGCTGAAATCCACCTGTGGCGACCTCTGCTCTCTCTTGTCCTTAACATGTATGATCTCTAGAAGGAATTCCTTCACCTATCCAAGATCTTGAATCATAGTCCTTCATGATCCAAACCTCTTTGCATCAACACTTGGATGAAATCTCTTCCCCCAATCAGTGAGATCTCCTCACAATTGTGTAAGAAAAAGACCTTCTTTTCTTCTACACTCTCACC
>CBVK0100465953.1:0-21244 GCA_900067695.1 Picea abies | reverse complement strand
GGTGGCAGCTTATCTCTGAGAAGAGATGTGATGGCTACTCGCATTCACAATAAGATGATTACAATGAGGCTCTGAAGGAATTTTTACAATAAAAAGGAATTCCAAAAACCCTAGACATCAAAAAATCTAACCCTAGGAGATGAAGTGCCAAAAGTCGTGTTGGCCTCGTTTGGGTAAGTTAGTACATCAACTTTTCAGAGTCGTAACTTTTTCATACGATCTTCGTTTTAGGTGTATGATAGCCCGTTGGAAAGGTATCGTCGAGGAGATTAATTTCGGGGATGAATCATTCCTTTGGATTTCATTGAGAAGCTTCATTAAGAAATAAAATTAGAGGTCATAAGACTAGAAGTTTAAAAGAATTGTATGAACAAAATGATGAAGTAAATCAAGTTTAAAATTTTTCATTAATTGCATATGATCCTGTAAATTTTAATGATGTTTTTAAGAAAGAAGTTTGGGTAGAAGCCATGAATCAAGAAATTGATGCCATAGAAAGGAATAACACTTGAGAACTTGTAAATTTTCCTGAAGATAAAATTTTTATTGGTGTTAAATTGATTTACAAAACTAAGTTAAATGTTGAAGGTGAAGTTGAGAAGCACAAGGCAAGGCTTGTAGCTTAGGAGTTCAGTCAACAACACAGTATTGATTATAATGAAACATTTGCACCTGTAGCCAGGATTGATATAGTAAGAATGGTGTTAGCCATTGCTGCTCACAATAAATGGTGCATGTACCATATGGATGTAAAATATTTATTTTTAAATGGTTTTATAGAAGAAGAGGTTTATGTGAAGCAATGTCCAGGATATGAGATTGTGAGGTATACATGTTAAAGAAAGCATTGTATGGATTGAAACAAGCACCCAGAGTATGGTATAGAAGAATTGATGAATACTTGAATAGTGAAGGATTCAACAGTAGTCCAAGTGAGCAAAATATGTATACAAAGGTAAATCATGAAGGTAAACTCTTGATTGTATTCTTATATGTTGATGATTTTATTTTCACGAGAAAAATTTCAGTGGATGAGTTTAAAACAACCATGAAAACTAAGTTTGAAATGATTGATTAAGGAATGATGAAGTATTTTCTAGGCATTGAAGTAAATCAATCTGAAGATGGTATTTTTATTTGTCAAAATAAGTATGCAAAAGACATATTGAGAAGGTTCGAGATGGTGAACTGTAAACGAGTTCTAACACCAATTACAACTAGAAAAAGACTCAATAAGAAGGATGAGGGGTCATGTGTTGATCCGATTCTGCATAAAGGACTTATTGGAAGTACTATGTATTTGGAAACAAAAAGACCTGATACTATGTTTGTTGTAAGTTTGATTTCTATATTTATGGAGATTTTGAAGAGCACCCATTGGAAAGATAGAAAAATGATCCTAGGATATGTTGTTGAAACAACTAATTATGGTGTCCAGTATACATCATATTCATATTTTAGGTTGATTGGATATACTGATAGTGATTTTGTAGGTAGTGTAGATGAAAAAACGAGCACAACAGGATATGTGTTCAGATTTGGATAAGGAATTGTACCTTGGGCTTCAAAGAAGCAACCCATTGTGACTTTATCATCTGTGGAGGTAGAGTATGTTTCAACAACAACAACTGCATGTCAGACAGTGTGGATGAGAAGGATTTTGACCGAGTTGTTGCATGAACAACAAGAACCAACTCATATTTTTTGTGACAATAAATCACCAATTGCATTGTCATGCAATCATGTTTTCCACAAGAAAACTGAGCATATTGATACCAAATATCATATTATTTGATAGGTAATAAACAATGATGAAATTTTTGTAGAGTTTTGCAGATCTGAAGTTCACAAAGCCCTTGCCCTAGAAATTATTTCAAATACACAAAAAGAACATTGGGGTTTGTGAATTGTAATAAAACAAAGTTTTGTTTTTGGGTGAAATGATTAAGGGGGAGAATGTCAGAAATTAATCATTCCACTACCAAAAAGACGGCTTATCTCATGATCAAATTTTGAAGAGATGCCACTGTCCAAAAATTTATTATCACCACCTTATTCATTTAATGATCATCACCGCCACACTGTTTCATTTCTGGATGATCGAATTTCAAAGGGACAAGTTAACCAACTTAGGATGTGTATATATATATCCATGCAATTTTGATTTTAGGAGAGACGCAAGAGATAGAGAAGAAATAGAAAGTGACAAAAAGTTTTTTTTAGAGTGCTATTAGGAGATTTTGTACTCTTTTTTTTTTGTTTGTATCAGTTAAATCATTATGTTGTGTAATGTTTTGTTGTAGAATGCTATTTAAATTTAGTACAGAAGTACTAGGTGGATTTACTGTTGTAGGAAAGGATTCAGTGAAGTTATTTTGCTGCTTTAACATGAGTTTTCATTATGTTGTTATAATGCCCCTCTTTCTACTATAACTCTGTTTTTTACTGTAAAATCATTTTTTACTCAATCTTTGTATATGATTCAGGAGTGATTCACTTAAGTTTTTTGTTGTAATATTTTTTTATTATTTGATGAAGTTGGGTCAGTTTCTTACACAGAACTCTATGTTTCATATTTTATGTACCGCGTAGGGAGAACGTTACTATCCCTACAGAAAAGCCATTCATAACTCTGACTAGCTCAGGAACCCAAAACACCATCATTACCAAGAATGATAGCACGAAATGGAAGGATGGGACATATTACTCAGCCACAATGAATCTGTTTGCTTAATATTTCACAGCCAGACAAATCACCATCCAAGTAACGTATTTGAACTGGCTATTAATATCATAGTATAAAATGAGATGATTTAAAGGGTAGAGTTATGCAGAATTCATATGGTCCCGGTACACTTTCGACAGGGGATCAGCTTGTAGCGTTGAAGTTTCGGGAGATCGTTGTGTGTTTTACGATTGCAGATTTCTGGGGTATCAGGACACCGTGTTAGATGACCTTGACAGACATTAATTTCGAAATGGTTTCATTGAAGGTGTCGTCAATGTCATATATGAAAATGGAAAACCAATCTATGAGGTAAACCAAACAGAAATCATGAACAGTGCTTTCATTGTTTTTTTCTGTTTCAGAAATTGGAGTTGATTAAGAATACAGTTTTTGGTTTTGTTGATCGCAGAACAGTGAAATCCATGCCATCCCCATAAAGATTGGCACGTTTATAGAAAATAAGAGATCCTCTCCTTCTGAAGACTCGGGCTTTGTCTTTCTCCAATGCAAGTTGACAGAGAAGGGATTAATGCATGTGGGGAGAGCTTGGGGACCTTACTCCACAACACGGTTTTCTAACTCTTACGTGGATGCCATTGTCTTCCCAGAGGGATGGGTGGGGAAACTGGAATGATCCCTCCTAACAAACTGAACGATCCCTCCTCACAAAAGTAAGTCACTGTTATATGTTATCCCTTCACCGTCCATGCATGGACAATTAGAATTTCATAGCTAATTCTTATGTTATCATCGTCGTGTCTGTATGCAGGACAATAGCAAAAAAATGAGTTCAATGGTCACATAAATTCACTGATCGTACCCAGATCACACAGTATTTGAGTATCATTTACATTGGCGGTAATAAGTGGATGAAATAGATGGCATCATTTTTCTATAATGTGAGGATATATCATCTAAATTAGAAAGTGAAGGGCGCCCAAAGTCTCGCCCATGATTACTCAGACTCCATTTTGAGATCTTCTTCATATATTTTAATTATATCTGCATTTTGATATTGCAACGTATTTGTTCATATGGCAGCTCCTTTCCAAGTTTGTTGTAAATTTCAAACTTTTATTTTTAAATTTTATTATATAACAATTTGGAATAA
Source organism: Picea abies (assembly GCA_900067695.1). Lineage (NCBI taxonomy): Eukaryota > Viridiplantae > Streptophyta > Pinopsida > Pinales > Pinaceae > Picea > Picea abies. The sequence goes on along the minus strand of CBVK0100465953.1, from coordinate 17,405 downwards.
AAATACAAATTAAATATTTTAATGTGATTCACTAGAATATCTAAAATTATTAATATTTTGGCCAAATAGTATCATCCTTCAGCTTAAAAAAATAAGAGTTAGTCTTTATTGAAAATGGTATCATCCTTGCTCAAAAAACAAGTGTTAGTGATTATTGAGCTATTAATATTTTGGCCAAATAGTATCATCCTTGCAGCCTAAAAAATAAGAGTTAGTCTTTATTAAAAATGGTATCATCCTTGCTCGAAAAAACAAGTGTTAGTCATTATTAAGCTTAAGATTTAGTCATTGAAACAACCACATTTTAAAAATGGTTGATATAAATGCTATTTTTCATCAAGATGACAGGTTATGCTTATCTCAACCACTTGTAATGATGTGGTTGTGCTAGTCTATGGTAATTTTATAAGGCGTAGGGTAAAGGGAAAATAAAGTGCACCGTTTCTTACCACTGTTTTTCGTCAAACCTCCCGTTGATGACTGCATTACGAACTGAAATTTTGTCCCTTGCATTTTTCGGCCGACTGGTACTTACTCCACGAAACAGGTTGTCATGAATGGCGTAGGCTTACCGTTTATCACCGTCATCCACACAACTCCTGTAATTTAAGCAAGTTGAAATTGTAAGGTCGACGTGGGCACGTGGTAATAATCGTGCAACAATCTTCTTATTACCTCCGACGTCCATTTCAAATTTGATTTTCCAAAGCATTATCAAATTCTTGTAGTTTCTCACTTTTAGCCCCTTCTCATATGCAACCTACGTTGATCCATACAAACAGTCGACACCCCTTTCCTAGACTCCATATAAATACCACGTATTTGATACTCTTGAGTTTCAGAGAAATATTGAGTAGGCCATTAGTACAAAAGGATAAAATTAGTAAAAACCCCATATTAGTCACAGATATTTGCAGCCCTGATGAAGTTGTTCAAATGGGTGTTGAAGAAAATCTGAAAATGGAGGCAAACAAAGATCAATATATGTTTATGGGAAATCCCACTCAAGGTTCACTAGATCTATGTCGCCACTGTTGCTAAGGATTTCCCACTGGGATGAGTAGCCTCGAAAATATAATGATGAGGATTTTTCCCATCGGAATTGAAAAAGGGCACTAATGCTTGTGACGAGGAGGTCAAGAGAGGTCAAGAGTTCAATTCCTAAAAAGTTGATAATCTCTTGATAATCTCTCAGCAAAACGTGGATACGGAGCAGGGGAGACTTCCCATGCCTAGTGTTGAATGGTTTGTGACCATTTTCTTCTGTAATTTCTAAATTGAATTTTTTTTTACAGCCTTTTTAATTTTCTCATCACTGCAAGCCATTTAGGGAAAGTGGATTTTTATTTCTTGAAAATTTGGAAAGTAAGCCACATTGAAGAATCATGCATTTAGTCTGCAATAGTTTTTGCAAAGGCTGCTACTAGACAAATGACGTGTGGAGCTGGTTAAAGTTAGGACTATTGAATATTATTCTACTATAACTGTGGGGAACTTGTCAAAACTATAATTTTAATGTAATGCAGAGGTATTGATGTGCAATTTGTTAAAGGTGAATGACCCTCTTCTATCTAGAATTTTTTCCAACATTTTTCTTGTCGTCACGCATTTATGACTGCAGATAATGTAAGGTTGTATGATGCATCTATGTCAGGAGTGTTTTTCTCTCTGAATTAGATGAAAACTGCAAGTAAAAGGGGAAGAACCATATATAGAGTGTCAACTTCATTATTGTTGTTATCCTCAGTTTCGGAGCATGTGAGAATATTTGTGGGCATGATCTTATATTACTAAGTTGAATAGAATATTTCAGCACGGATGTGATATTTCAAAACAGATTTAGCAAAGCTATGCTATTATGGAACAACTTTACTAAGTTGAATAGAATATTTCAGCAGGGATGCGATATTTCAAAACAGATTTAGCAAAGCTATGCTATTATGGAACAACTTTACTAGAGAATTATACGCCTCATTTCTGTGTAAAAACAATAAATAAAACCATTTTATTTATGTACTATACGGTTTATTCATATGAATTTCTTTAATGCACTCTCAAATCCCCTCAGAACTTCATGCTTCATTTTTCTTGTATGTGGCCTCTGGTGATTTCTTGTTTTATTTCTTTCATGTTTGTTTATTTTATTTCATATTTAATACTCCTACAATACCTTTTTTTATTACTACCTTGAAGGATAACAAATTTTGTTGATACAAGAGCAAAGTTAATGTAGTCTTAGCTATTGTGCTAGACCAAAATACAAAAATGTGATGTTATGCCTTGGATTATGGTAATTCTGTCTACTTCTGATTTAGAGTTATCAACGAATGCTTCATGCCATTTTCCTTGAATATTAATGCACTGCAAGATAATTCAAAATGATATATGATAAGAAGCGGATGGCGGGTCTCACTTCCTATATGTATTCCAAGAATCAAATTCAATTGAATTGAACCAGGAAATTTTGGTTTTTGACATTAATTTTCTCAATGCATGTATGACAATATATATAATAGAAACTTTGCATGTATGACAATATATATAATAGAAACTTTGAGGCCGAAAATGTTGGATATTATTTACCAATGTCGAACATATATGTTGAAAAGAGGATGAAATACTATGAGGTGATGAAGAAACCAGAATCCAGTGGGATTGAGATTAGAAACAAATTTTATCGATTTTTTTTTACAGGCGATGGATCTCACCCACAATGAGAGTAAATCTATGGGATGTCAGATAGCTTTACTATGGAGATAAAGGAGGTAGAGTATGTGCCTGACACAAAATTCATGATACATTATGTATAAGAACGTTTAAAGGAACATATACTTCACAGTTGAAATTGGAAGCTAGCTATTGCTTTTAAAATTGTGACTAGATATCTTGGGACCTCTATTTGGATTATTGTGCAGTCTATGTTGAGGTTAATCCTTTCATATACTGTTCCTTCACTGGTAGATAAAGGAGGCGGGATATGTGCTTGACACATGTTTTTTTTTCCTTACAAAGTTCTAGTCAAAACTCTTGGCGCTACCTTTAGTTCCAGTCAAAACTGAAGCCCCTTTTCAATAACGGGGACTAGATTTTATAGGAGAGATTAATCCACATTCTAGCACCCAACACAAGTGGATCTTAACTGCCACATACTACTTTACTAAATGGGTGGAAGCTATTCCAACCAAAAGGGCAACTGACTCGGTAGTAATAGATTTCTTAGAAGACAATATCTTGTCAAGATTTGGCTACCCCTGAAATATAGTCATAGATAATGCCCAGGCTTTCAAATCTATGGCTATGATTAGCTTCTGCCAAAAGTATAATATCATTCTTGGTCATTCTACAACATACTACCCCCAAGGAAATGGACTGGCTGAGTCGTCTAACAAGATCCTAATCAATATAATTAAGAAAGTGTTGGATGAAAACAAAAAGTCTTGGCATGTGCATTTAAAGTACGCCTTGTGGGAGAATCACATAGGCACTAAAAAGTCTATCAACATTTCCCCTTTTCAGATGGTATATGGGACATATGCGGTGTTACCTATAAATTTAATGCTCCCCATGATGAAATTGTGGAAAGATAAAAAAGAAGAACCTAATCATGTCACCAGGAGGATAAACCAGCTAATGGAGGTTCAACACCATAGGGTCGAAATAGATGAAAGGTTGTAGAAGTATCAAGATGACATGAAGGCATATTCGACCGTAGGGAAAAGCATAGAGATTTCCTCCCAGGTGATTTAGTTTTAAGGTGGGATTCAAGGAGGGAAGAAACAGTGAAACATGGTAAATTCGATCACCTCTGGTATCGGCCATTCAGAGTCTCAGCTCTCGAAGAACAAAATTCTTTCCTTCTAGAAAATCTAGATGGTGAAATCCTCAATGCCCCTGTCAACGGGCGTTACCTGAAGCATTATATGACATAAGTAGTCGCCCAAAAAAATAAAGATGTATATATTTATATATAGAATTATATATAGATATAGATATAGATATAGATATATTATTACGCATTGTTATTTCAATTTTCTTTTCCTTTCATAATTTTTTTACACCTTTCAAAAAGCCTCGATAACCTTCATATTTTCCATTTTATAGGTTTCTAGCTACAAACAAATTGAGCAGGAGAATCACACAGAAAGTCGTGTATCAGAAAATCAATTGGCTTAAAGAGGTGATAAAAAAGATTTTTTGATATTTTGGAAAGAAAATGAAACGATAAGGTAAAGGTGAGATTTCCTAAAAGACTTGTTTTGAAGGGCTATCAAAGAAAACCAAGATAACCTCATAAGATACAACAACATCGTCTGAACTAATAAATAAAAAATCATTTCAATGGTTAATCGTTTACGAAAGAATAAGATGAAATAAACAAGTCACTCAAAGTAAAGCGCCCTCGAAAAAGATTTTCAAGAGTCAGTTTTGATTTTTTGACCTCTATTTTTCAGTTTATAGATCTCTATTTGTCACCCTTTTCTGTTTTTGGTTTTACCTTTGAAAATCCAACATCTTTCCGGTTTAGCATACGTTGGGAGAAGAGATTATGTTTTAATCTCAAGAGTTTCAAAGCAGGTTGTGAAAAGTAAGCTAGTCTTCACAACTCCTCGGTCCCTTACTAAACAAAGTGACGCTCAAGTGATCCTAACTTTTCTTGGTTTTTCAATAGTTTCATAAGATTGAGGCTTGCTCAAATAGGAAACCCCAAAAATTAATTTTCCCCTTTCTCCCTACGAACGAAGGTGTTGTGAAAGTTAAGGAAAGGTTGGTATCGAGTAATCAAAGTAAGTTGACATACCTATAATGAAAAATATTACACAGATATCAGCCCTCATATAAACTGATTGCCCCCATCTTCGCGCTCTAAAAAATAAAATTGTAAGAGAGGTGGTGAAAGGAAATTCAGAAATAATTGCTCCCAAATAGTCCAAAAGACGATGAAAGGAAATTTAGAAATGATTTCCCTCGTCTCATCATTTAAATTCATAAATATATTCTGAAGTGGTGAAAGGAAGTTCAGTAAAAAGGGCTAGATAACTTCATCGGGGTGTTGAACAGGCTCGCTGGCATTGAAGCAATATCTGAGATATCTGTAAGATTTTTATACATGAATATCACTCTACTCTAGTAACTAATTCTTTTTAAAACCCGATCTACATCCCAAGTTCATACAGGGATTCTTGATTAAAAACATATAATTTTCTTCTTTTGATGCAAGCTGATAGCCACAAGATCTGTTGGGTCTCCTAGAACTGTTTTGATTGTCTTAACATAGACCTGAATTTGGTAACGAGAAGGAGAAAGTCGTGAAAGGGACTACAGCTAAGTGCAAAAAGTATCTAAGTTTTCAAATCTTTTCGAAGGTAAAAGACAAAGTCCCTTGCTCCTTCAGTATCCTGTTCTAAGGAACATCTTCGTTGGATTAAATCCATTGACTCCATTTACCCAATATAGGCACGTGATCTATTGTTCTTCGCATCTTCCAGGAAAATGGGATCCCTAGTTGGAGCCTATGTTGGAGCCGCCTTTGTTTTTTAGCCTTTTTTTTAATTTTTATATCTTAATGCTTGATATCGAAAGCTGGTTTTAGTATTTTACTTTCTTTTTCCTAAAATCTTAGAAGTCTCATCACGCAAACAATGATGGTTATCGTACTCTTTAGGCACGATTTATTTTTAATCGTTTAAATGAGTCTCTACTTTTTAACCTCGAGATGTCGCATGTCGGAAGTTATAGATCACATAGTTTACAAATCCTGAGGGGAGAAACGATGAAATAGTCTTAAAAAGTTTACCTAGATCAGTACTGAGAGTAAAGATACTCTAAACCATAGCTAAGCATCATCAGGATTTTGTGTCTTAGTGTTTTCTAGCTCCAAAAGTCTTACAGTCATAACCCCGATAGCCGAAACCACGAGACTCTTGTTTTAAGTAACCCAGGTTAGTGTTAAAGGTAAAAAGTTTAGCCGCAGCTATGCTCAGTCGGGAATTCGCAACTCAACATGTTTTCCCTCAAAAGATACACCATCAAAGCCCCGAGTCGCGATAAAGATAGAAACATAATTAATTAAACACTTAATCTGGCTTTATCCTTCAATTTAATTAAATCATATCATCACGATATCATGATTTCACAACTTGGCATATGAGCCTCCCGGAAGATATACCTTCGAAGCTCCGAGTCGTGAAGTCACAATATAAATAACAACATAATTAATAAAATGACTAATCATGGTTATGTTTTTTATTAACCAAAGCTAATTATCGCAATTTCGGGTCTTAGAGGTTCAAAGGGTTAAAGTGAAATCTCCTGATGAGGCGAGTGCTGAAAGATTAATTAACATTTAAAAAAGGCCTGATTAGTTAAGCTAAGACAACATTTCCAGTGTTTTAATATAAATTAATATGCACAGTCTCCGAGGAAATTTTAAACTTTCCTTGCGCCAACTTGCATTATGAACTGTCAAAATCTAGGACATTAATTGGAAACGAGGTGAATCGACAAGTAAGGATTTGGTTTTTATTGCTAAACTTAAGAACGATTTGACCATTCTGTTCCTAAGGATGACTTAGTTTTAAATGGTTGAAGGCATGGATATTTCAAATTTGTTATCGCAAATTTCATTTCTATTCTATGAAGAGCAAACCTTTCTAGAGCGAACTAATTTTTGTATGTATACATATTGTTATCGCAGGAGAGATAAAGTAGAATCCCCTACAATGGCCCCGCGAAAAGCATCTAAAGCCACTATTAAGGTTTCAAGACAAGGTTCAGACAACATTTCTAATACTTCACCTCGAAGTGTTGACTCTGTTAGGACGTGGTCGTATATTTCTGAGGTTCTACAGTTTGAATTGGTAGATGTTTCAGATGATTCCAGTTAAAATGAAAAAGACGACCTGATCAACAAGTATAAGATCATCGTCCAGGCTCAAATGCATAAAGTAGCCGCCAGGCCACGTCTACTCTCTTATTACGATATGGTCTGGTGGGCATTAGACCATGTAGATATACCAACCAGAACCATCATCAATGAGCAGAGGGTCACCATTATGACTTTTAGACACGAACAATTGCAGGCTATGTAAAAGTTGCCAGCCATGTCGGACATTGTTTACAATGCCTAATTCCTGGAGAATTTTAAACAGAAGGAATGTGTGCAATACGACAAGACTATGTCTAGTTTAATTAAAGATTGTGTTTCACACCCTGCGAAGTTCAGGGCGGACAGTAATGGTATATATTCAATAGCTTCTCTAGAACCACAGTTCAAATATATCGCTATGATAACCTGTAGATTATATGGGAGAGAGGATACCACACATTTTTTCCTTCAGTGGGTGCCTCTAATTCACACTGTCACCGAAGGTTGTTTCTTCAACTGGGCTAAACTATTGTCTGATAGTTTGACCAATCGAGTAACAGAGTATCAAGCGCAGAGGGAGAGTGAAAATATTGCTTCATTCTTTCTTTCCACATATATCATCGACATCGTGTGTTTTCTGACACCTTTTTCTTTGATGAGTTGGAGCTGGACTCCATTGGAGGCTGAGCCCATCCACGTCTACCATTCAAAGCTATGGGAAGACAAAGCCTTAGATTTTTTGTATGAAATCTTTAACTAGGTGATGGTACCACTGCATGTCACTATCTTCGGCTACCCACCACCCAGGATATCAGATAGTATCGCGGTAAATCTAAGTTGTATAACCGACTGGTACGTGGAAGCAGAATTTCCATATCTCAGGGTTTTCGATGCTTTTGTTCCTCCGAATTCCTTGCCATTATTCATACCCGATAGGTTGGCTTGCCATGAGATCTCCATACAAACCGTAATCGGTGGTGTAAGCAAGGAGCTAAAGGGATATTCTAAGAAGGTATGGCCACCTTTTACTATTCATTTAAGTTCCTATTCTTTGTTAGATTTCGTGCATGCTAAAGATAAGGCAGCAGCACTAGAGGACTTGAAATTAGTTTATGTCGACTTCAAAAAGCATGATCCATAGAGGGTTGTAAGTAATCACTTAGCCAGTTGTGAGCTTAAAAGGTTCGAACATGAAAATTCACCCTCGGATGACATTTTTCAAGGCACGAGATCTTATGCCGAGGTTTTGGCTTAGATACAATCCCTAGAACCCAAAGAGAGGGCTGATGTCTTAAAATTCCAAAAACATCGATGGAGTTGTCTTCCCACAGTATTGCGGGGTGAGAATCCAATAAAAATAGAGGTGCAGCAAAAAGAAGCCGAAGGCTCCAAAGATACAACACCCAGACAAGAAAAACACCAAGACAGGGGAGAGAAAACTAGGAGTCCAAAACCGAAAATAAAATCACCCGATCCACCGAAAAAGCAGATTCCAGTTACCACTCCAAGCCAGTCAGCTAAGCAAATGAGAGATCCCATCGCTTCCATTACTCCCTTACAGTCAAATCAAGGGAACATAGACGTAGGGTGGATTTTCAATGAAGAATTGAGACCTATAAGGATGGAAGAGCTCCTTCCAAATGAATTCTTTTTTGATAAAAAGAGAAAAGTTGTGGTAAGAAATGAATTCTATCAAGAAGCAGGTTCAACGACCAAGAAATTTAAGGTGTTGACCGACAGGAAATATAAGAATAAAGAAGAGTTTGCGACAGAAATAGCCGGGACATTAGGGGCGTATGCTTCGACAAACCTATTTTCAGTCAGGGTTTTGAAAAATCAGCTGAAACGAAAAAGTCGCCTCATCAAAACCTTAGAAGATAAACTAGCCACATCAGAGGAGGCTACCAAAGACCAGACAAGTACAGGAATAGAACAAGAAAGAATGACCGACAAAAAGGAAATTGAGCTGCTCAAAGCTAAGCTCGAACAAACAGAGCTGGTAGCTCAGACCAGTCAAATACAGGTAGGCCAACAAAGTGACTTGATTGAGTAGCTACAAGTTAGATTAGAGTTCGCCAAAAGCCAAGCTATAAATATCGGGATATTCCAGTCGCAGTCTATGGAAATTCGGAGTAGGGTTTCTGCAGCCCAATGAAGTTTACTTGCCAAGGTAGAGACGATTCAGGACAATTGTCTTCGTATTTATCAAGTATCAGAAAACTTATCTGTCAAAGAGAGAGAAGTTGGAGCAGCTCGGGTCACATTTCAAGAGGATGTAATAGCTACAGCAAACAGGGAATCGGGATAAAGTTCTAAGTTTTCCATTTCAGAATAGACCCGAGGGAATATTTTGTTGAAATAATGGGAACGCAACATATCAGAAGGAAAATTGCAAGCCAGGAAGGTAAGGAAATCCTATGAAGAGGCTTTCGGTTCTATAGATGGAGGTCTGTTAGGCATTGATAGTGAGAGCAATGTTGAGACACTGAACCAAATGAATATAGAAAAACTCTCGCTTGATATAAATGAGAAATAAGAAAGAGATTCGACAGAAGTATCACAAGTAACTCTGACAGACATAGTTCAAATATATAAATGCATTATTAAACCAAGTGTGCAATTGTGCGCTATTGACACCCTAGGCCGACAGATGGAAGAAATGTTGTCGCAATTAATCAGAGATTGTTACATTTTTTAGGACAATTGTCAAGCGGAACCTTCAAGGTTATCTCAGTTGGTGGAAAAAGGTGTCACTTGTACCGAGCATGCGAGAGGGCAGGCTTCTGGTACCAAATAAAGACATAGGATAAAGGAATGAAATGATTGATCTCCTTCTCATTGTAATTGAAAATCTTGGAATGATTGGGATTCCATCATATGTAAATCTGTATAAATATACAATAGAAGGAAGGAACAGGGGCTGGACCTTTTTGGGCCGATTGTAATAGAGATTTTTCTCCCTCGAGAGTTAATATAAAGCAAATCCAAAGATTCTTAATTCCGTCACAACTGTGTTATGAGTTTGTTTCCTTATATTTCATATTTCATTTCATTTCATATATGTATCTGATGAATGCTTCGCTATAATTTAGTACAACCTCTACTATAGTGAATAAATTCTAGTTTTCTATATTGTTTACCGTTTTTCCTCTATACCGGCTATCAGCAGGTATAAGACCAGTGAACATTTTAGATTTCTATATATATTTTCTGCTTCATCAGGTTATTTCTTTATCTTTTTATTCTTTTGTTTATAAGTGAGATTCTCCCTTGATAGGAGCCTTAAATGATAGACAACTTAATGTTTTCTTACAGCTCACACATTTATTAAAATATAACTCAATTATGGGAAAGGGCCTTTGGCTTGAACCCTGTTTTCACTACCAGAGCTATAAACTCTCCTCTATACGACCGAAATCGAGACAACATCTAAAAGGTATTGATATTTTCTTATTATTTTGTTCCTCTATGACTATCCCTATGACAAGACAGCCTAATATTGAACCCGGACTATCAGATCAAACACATATTGCCTTGAATATTTTTGATACTATACTTAAAACAACCACTACCTGGGTCAAACTGGAACGTTTGTGGGCAGCGATTGAAAGGGACATAAACATCCAGGAACAGTTGGAAGCTAGACAACAACCTAGAAATCAACCCTAGCTTCCCTTTTTGAAGGTTGACATTTCTTCCTTCTCTACCACTTACTCACTTTCGGATGCCTAGACACTGTACTTCTAAGCCTTAAGTACAAACTCTAGAACAACAGTTACTAGGGTCATAGTTCCACGTATCATAGCTCCATGAGCCATATTTCTTGGAGTCACAATTCCATAGGTCATAGTTCCATGAGTCATAGGTCCACAGGTCATAATTCCATAGGTCATAGTTCCACAGGTCATTGTTCTCGAGGTCATAGTTCTAGAGCTCATAGTTCCACAGGTCATAGCTCCATATTTCAAAGTTCCAAAAGGCTTAGTTACAAAGGTCATAGTTCCATGCGTCATATTTCCATAGTTCATTGTTCCTGGTGTAACAATTCCAAAGGTCATAGCTCTAGAGGTCATTCCACAGGCCATCAACTTCTAGAGGGCGTACTTTCATAGGTCATAGTTCCATATGTCATAGTTCAAAGTTCAAAGTTACAAAGGGGATATTTCTAGAGGTCATGCTTCCATAGGTCATAGTTCTTGGGGTCACAATTCTAGAGGTTTTAGTTCCATAGGTGATAGTTCTTGGGGTCATAGTTCAAGTTTCATAGTTCCATAGGGCAGAGTTATGAGGGTCATAGTTCCAGGGGGCGTTTGAATCTATTCTAGGTTTCGAATTTCATGTAGTGGACTTGGGGATGTTTGTGAAAATATTAATAATATATGGCCCATATGTAGATCATATTTCCTTTTGGGACTCCATGTTTAGAAAAAACTTCATGAAATCAGAGATTTTGATTTTGGGAGGGGATCCAAATTTCTCTATGGGGGAAGCAGAAGTATGGGGGCCAAAATTTTTCCCTAATCCACAGTCTAACTATTTCTCATAGATGTCAAGTCTAAAGGGATTGATTGATATTGATCCTCCTAGGTTGAGGATGACGTGGAGGAATAAAAGAGTGGGAGAAGATATAATTTCCAAGATAATTGACATATTCTTTATGTCACAAAGTCTCTTGGATTCATCTCTTTTTTTCAAGTAGTGGGTCAGAAGTGGTGGAGATTCTGCCCACTTTCCTATATAGCTTGAAATAGAAGGGGGACCTAGAAATATTGCTAGCCCTTTCAAATACAATTCAATTTGTCTGAAAGATATGAACTTTCATTCCTTAATCAAAAACATCTAGCCACATTTTATCCTTAGTTCTAGGGTCAAGAAGGAAATCCACTTATGGGAGAATATTAAAGCTATGAATAAATCCATAAAGGAATGGGAAAAAAATAAGAAGTTTAAGGATGAAAAATACTTAAAGGATATTTAATGTGATTTTTAAATCATTTATTATTTAGAGGGAGGTGGGTTTTTATCTCTTGCTTCAAAGGAAAAGTTGGCCACGCTAGAATAAAAAACGAAGAAAATTTTGGAGGATAGAGAGGAAGAATGGCGTCTCAAAATCTAAGTAGTTTGGATGGAATGTGGCAATGAAAACACTAAATTCTTCTGGGCCTATGATAGAGATTGGAAATTCTTAAATACTATTTGGATCTTGAAAGATTCCTTTGGAAGACATGTAAACTACGTTGATGGAATATAAATGTTAGGTAAGGATCACTTCCAGAACCTTTTCAAATTTGATGGAAGGGCCAAAATTGCTGACATCATTAGAGTAGCCCTTTTTGTCTAAAGGTTTGTTAATGATGAAGAAAACAAACTCCTTTTCGAGGAGGTATGAAAATTTGAACTTCAAGAAGTTCTTCATTGTTTTGAAAAGGACAAAAGTTCGGGCCCCAATGGATGGCAAATTGAATTATTCCTAAGATTTTATGAACTTCTTGGAAAGGATTTGTTGGTAGTAGTGGAGGAATCACGTTCCTAGGGTCATATGCATGCTCCTTTAAAGTCAACTTTAATTTACCTTATCCCTACATTAGACTTCCCCCAAACTACAAATGATTTTAGACCAATTTCTCTTTGCGACTGCATCTATAAGGTGGCAGGAAAAGTTATAGCAAGATGAATCAAATCCATCCTCTCACCATCGGTTTCCAAAAAATATTTTGGGTTTCTAGAAGGTAGGAAGATTCATGAAGCAATATGGGTGGCTCAAGAAGGTCTTCATAGCCTCAAAACGAAGGTGGGAAAAGGTGCAATTCTAAAGACTAACATGTTCAAGGCCTATGATAGGGTGATTTGGATATACATCATACTGTTTATAACCCATATTTGGTTTGATATTACCTTTATTCAATGGGTGATGAGGTTCTTAACTTCGGTTTCGTTCATTGTACTCATCAATGGGGAAACCTGATCCTTTTTTAATACAAAATGTTGTGTGAGACAAGGATGTCTGTTATCTCCATTGCTCTTTCTTATTTTAGCCGAAGTACTTATCAAGTCTCTAGTGGAAGATAAGAGGCAATGTGAGTTTCAAGGTATTTCAATATCATCAAATCTATAGACTACTCACCTACTTTTTGTAGATGATGTGATGGTTTTTTGTAATGGAAATCAGGATGATGTGAATAAATTGTATGAAATTTTGGAACTTTTCAAAAGAGCCACGGGAATGAAAGTTAATAAAATAAAGTACAGTATTTTTTTTATGAACTTAGAGGATGTTTATCTTCTCCATTACTATTCTTGATTCCCATTTGAGGTAAAATACCTCTATTCTGGAATTAAATATCTAGGCATTTATCTCAATTGTAACTCCTACAAGAAATCTTATTTATTATGGCTCATAGTAAAACTAGAAAAGAGACTCAAAGTCTGGAGTTTCGGGAGGATATATGTTGGTTGGATATTTCTTTCACTTTTTGGGTTGACCCAGGTTTCGATCTCAACAGGTTTGCAACAAAATCCTCTAAAAATATTCGCCCTCATGGTAAACCAGTAGGAAACACTGCGCATAAAGTGCACCTCGCAATCTCACTCAAGAGATCTTTATGGGTGACTTCAATAATCAGGTTTTTGTAGTCTAGGAATGAGTGGGGATCTATGGGGTGTTTCTTACCTTTTGATGCATTAATCTTACTAATGATTTAAGTAGTACTAAGATTCATTCATCTTTTTCCCTATGCATGCATGCTAATATATCTAGCTTAAAAATTCATTCATAAACTAATCGTTAACAAAAGTTAAACATTCAAGAAACAACACATATAACACAAGTTTTATCATGGTTCACCCCCTCCTTGTCTATGTCCAAAAATATTTTTCTTCTCTTCTCTTTTATTATAGTTTGCTACAAAATATGGTGTTGTGTGCATTACAGCTTAAATCATACAATCATGATGAGGTTAAGGAACCTCTAAGATGTGGACTATATAACACTAGTCTCCTAAGCCTGTGACCTAACCCTCAAAATATTCCTTAATTGACTCTTCTACCACCTTATTACAATCATAGTAACCATTATCAACTCACCCATAATGACAAAAAACTAACAAAAACCCTTTACCTAAACCTTCTAGGTCTTTATTTATACTACTCTACTAGATTATATCCCTTACAATCCTTTTCAAAAAACACCAACACTATCATGGTTAGGGCTACCTCCATTTTCACAATGTTTCTTCTCCTCTTCCATGTTATTTTTCCTCTTACATGTTTCTTTTCCTCTTGCATGTTGTTTTTCCTTCTTTTTCCGCATGTTTCTTTCCTGTCACCTGTTCTTCTCCAAAAATAGGCCTCCGCCCAAATTATCCTTTCTTCTCAAAATAGGCCTTCTCCCAACAGGCCCCCCAAAATGACATGTGGTTCTTTCTGAGCCACTCAGGTGGTTCTCACTCCCTATACAACCTCTTCCAAGCTATGAAATTTTCCTTCTAACTCTTCCCCTTTTTCTCTAGATTGCACATATTTCCTTGTGAGATCTTCTACCCTCTATGCTATGATATGTTCCTTAAGAGACTCCCCACTCTCATCATTATCTTGAGCCATTATTTTATTTTCCTTCTCCATTTTCACAATTATTTGCACAGATTTCTCTTGGAAAGGTTCTGAGTGGGCTTTCCTTGCATGATAGTTATTCCGCATAGGATTTAATTATGTCTGTAAGGTCTTAATCTCTTATGCACCCTTAAAATTCCATGTGATTCTCATGGAATTTTTTTGATGCTTCATCTCCTGGATTTAAATGGTGATTACCTTCTCTTGTTGGTCTAGTTGTTGGACCCTATCATATTCTTCCAACATCGTCCATGGCTACACGGTCTTATCAAAAAGTTGTGCGACCTTTTCAATTTATTTCTCCATCATTTCCACTTGTAGGTATTCATGTTGTTCCCTTTCATCCATAACTTTAGGAGGAGTAGTTGTGGTTAACTTTCATTTAAAATACTTGATCTCCTTCTTGTAGTGCTCGAGCATCTTCGTGATGATTTGGATCTGTCCTTATGCATTGGTCAAGGATACATGTGCGTTGTCTGGAATTCTTATGAAGACTTCCTTCAACTTCTGGTCTAAGTTATTTGTGTGATGGTTCTACTATTTTGTATCCAGATTTACCTTCTCAACCACCAATTCTAGGGAATCCTTTCCGTTTTCATTTACCTGCAATTCTACTACATCTATTCTTTCTCACGATTGCACTTCCTATGCGACACTAACTTGCAGTTTGTATAGTTCCTTTGTTGGTATTTTCTCCAATACGAATTTTATATGCGCCAGAACTTTGAGTGGTGTCTAGGATATGTTCTCTTCCATCTAGAGCATCTATGTTGTTATTTGGAAGCTCAAACTTCCTTGCGCTATGGTCTGAATGATGTCTTATTCGTTTTGTGTGGTCCTGTCCTTTGCTTCGGTCACTGGGGGGATCAATTATGTTCGTCTTTTGTTCCTTTTCATTGCTTGTATATTCTATAAGACCTACTTAATAACATCCAACTCATTATGTATCCTTCCTCTTTGGTTCTCGGTCTCTTCAATCTCCTCCTCTACACGATCCTATACTCTCTTTGTGACAAGATCAACATCATCCTCAGTGATTGTATATTATGGGATTTTTTTATGGACCTTGGCCTTCATGTGCAACCCTCCTATATGTATGCTTGGTCATTTGGGTGGCCCTGTTTCATGTGTCATTGTGTCCCCACTTCATTGTTCTTCTTGTGCTAGGGCATTGGACTTCTTTTCTATCTATGCATCCTTCTTTGGAGTGCTTCCCTTCTTCTGTTGTGCTAGATTTTGACCAGGCCTCCGTTGTTGTGTTTATTTCTTCAGTGCAGCGTTGTCTCGTGTAGGAGTCTTGGATGACCCTACTTCCACTTATTTTCCCTTGGGCATGTCCTTGGTGATGACTAGTATCTTTCAGTCATCATGTCATTATTTCTTTATTATTTTATGTTCCTCTTGATTGATGTAGAATCAAGGTTGCTACCATTCTTTCTATGGATCCCTGGATGCTTGGATCCACATGTTTTGTCGTGTATCCCTAAAGTTGGTTATCCCTTTATATTATGAAACTAATTCCTAATTTATCCTCCAAGTGTTGGCTATGATATCTTGTATTTCATTGAGATACTGAGCAAAGGTTCTAGAGTTAACACTTCTTCATTTCGGGTCTGAAGTGCTATCATTGGCATGTACCATGTTGTGTGACAACGTCCTACCCTTTCATAGAAGTATGATAAGGTAGGCTCTTTCTAGCCATTTATTGCTATCAAATAATCAACTAGGAGTAGTGGAACTTTGTTCCCAAGTCCTACACATCCTTGTAGTCATCTAGGAACATGTTTGGTAAATATGGGGCCCAACTGAGCATGGTTTCATTTGCGCATTGTATTGTTGTTTTGACAACCCCTGCTGGGACCTCCTCCTTTCGAGATTGGCATAGTATCTTACATGCCATTAATATTGTTCTCATATTAATGGTCCTTTCATTGATTCACTTTATAATAATTATTCTTGAGCTTGTTTCTGTCCCATATATTTTTTCCATTTCTTCCACAAGAGCCTTTTCTTTAGATTTTCCATCCAAGTATTGCATGAGAATCTCACAGTTTGATGGAAAATCTGTGATGAATTCAATCAACTCTACGTCGATGGATACATGTTCTTCTTGTTGATGACAAAAAATGCATTGTCATTTTCAGAAGAATGATGCCTAATCTTGTAACGAAACTTTTTCCAGCTTCCTTAACTCCAAATCCAAAAATTATTGCACCGTTGGAAATATTATGATCTGTAGATGAAAATCGACTATTTGAACGTGCAAAACGGACATTCCATGGCTGAGAAAATTGATTTTTCCCAAAGGCAATTTTTGCCGGAAATTCTGACTTTCGGTGGTTTAGGCGAATAGGATGACTGTTCATTAACCACCGAAAGCTACGCTTTCGGTGGATAACTCACCCAAAAACTTTCCCAGTAACCACCGAAATCCTGTGTGTCCAGAATTGAACGAGTTTTTTCACAGATCAAGGATCTTTGATATGAAAATATTTAAGATCTTTTCGAATGAATGACTCATGAATTATCAAGTCTATTCCAACAGCTATTTTTGACAAATCATGGAAAAAAGAATTATTTTAAAGGCCTATGGACAGCGTTAATTAAGAAACAAAAGCAGGGCACTTGGCCACATCAGCAAATTCAACTTAGTCTCTATTTTAAAGTCATCATCTAGCCTTGGAAGGTTGTTCTACACTTCACCAACAACCAACAGAGAGAAATTTGGGATTGCCCTCATTTTGGGGAAGCATCCCACTTCTTTTGCAACTGAATTTTGACTTACTATTTTTAGCATAGCAGATCCATGTTTTGAGGATCTGAAAACTATTTGTAAAGGCTATAAACCCCAGGAACTCAGTTTGAGAGAGGGTTCGACTTTGGAGACTTTTTTAGACTATGTAACTCATAAATTCTCATTTTCATATGAAGT
>CBVK0100465949.1:0-21272 GCA_900067695.1 Picea abies | reverse complement strand
CCCCTGTCAGGTGGTCTCCCCAGTGGAATTGACTCAAAAACCTGTTGATGTCATCCCAACAAATTCTTGATCTCTATATGATACTGTTGTCGACCCTCTGAATCCTTTCGCGTAGTGATCAAACACTCTGCGACATATGCTACATCCCCATGTCTGAATATCCTCTCCATCCTCTTAGCTGAAACTGTCCTGGGTGCTCCTGTCAACATACCTCTTAGAACAACCTTCTTCCCGTCATGGTCTCTGAATCCCATCTCCAAGGTTTGGTAATTGGTGGTGATTTTTCCCAAGGTAATCATCCACTGGACTCCCAACACCACATCTGTGTTAGATAGGTCAACCACATAAAATGTGTCTCTCACTGTGTAGTTGCCTAACTTTATCTCCAAGTTTGGAACTCTATCTAGACACTCCACCATGTGGCCATCTGCTACTGCAACATCAAACCCCTCAAACTCCTCTGTCTGAAGTGCCTGTCTCGATACTAGTGAAGTGTCGATGAAGTTGTAGGTGGCCCTACCATCTATCAAGGCGATTGCCCGTTGCCCCTTAATAGTCCCTCTGATCTGGAGGGTATCATACCTGGGAACACCAGAAAGGGTCGCTATGACTCCTCCCTTTGTTGGTTTCCTCCTGTTAGCCTGCTTAGGCGACTGTGGGACTACTGGAGGATGGGCTCCTGTCGGTGTCGGTGGTTTACGGGGGCGTTGCTCCTTTGCCTGTGCTGACTCCTCCTCTAAGCTAGTGGATCCACTGTCCTACTCCTCCTCTGAGTTGTCCACACTATCTGTTGCCACCTCAATATAATGAATCTCTCCCTTCTGTGGCCTGGGACCCAAGGGTCTCTTAAGTTGAAGAAAAGCTTCTTCCTCATAAGCTCTTGTCTAGTCTCATCATCCAACTTCTCCTTGCCCTTCCATTCTCTCTGAAATGGCTTCCTGTCTCGATCCTTCTCGGGTACGAAGGGTTTGGAAAAGGTTTTAATCTTTGGCACTGAGTCTTCCAAATCTCGAGTGTGAAGGATGGCATCCTGTGTGCCTTCACCCATCCTCTCAAAGGCTCTGTGAGTCCCTCTGTGAATAGCATGATCAGCCTGGGCTCTGATATATTTGTCACTGCCACGGCTACCCGCTGAAACTCCGTGATGAATGCCTCTGCTGTGCCAGTTTGTCTCAACTGGGCTAGATCCCTGAAGTGGATCTCGGGATCCCTCCTATCAAACCTATCCATGAGCCTCTATGTGAACTCCCTATAGGAGGTGATGCGATTGTGACCCAATGTCACCAATCCATGATACCACCACTCGTGTGCCTCACCCTCCTAGTGTAAGGTCGTGAAACTGATGGCCTCTGTCTCGGTCATCTGATTGAGCTTGTAGTATGTCTAGCTTATGTACCCAAGCTCTGGCGGTGCATTTGGACGATCTGTCGAAAGAAGGTATGGTGAGTTTACCAACTTTTCGGATGAAATCCATGTTATGCCCCTGCTGTTGTTGTGGCCCTCCTCTATGTGGCTCTCTGGGGTGGTTCCTGAGTCTGAGTCCACAGTACTCGACTAGGGTCATGTCCTGATGGAAGTCACGACCCAATGCTGCGTACTCCCTTCGATACTCTGCAATGTCCTCTGCATGAGTGGGCGGCCTCTGTGTTGTCGGCATTTGTGCTGCTACCAGGGGTGCCCTCTGGAAACTGGGAAACAAGGGTCTGGGAATCCTACTCGCAGAAGTGTATGTGTGAGTGGGTGACTGGGGTCTACTGCCTGCTCCTGAGTTCCCCTGTGCTGCATGTGGGGCTTGTGTGCCCAGGGTGTCCACTATAGCCAATTTATCAACCACCTGTGCCAAGGACTGAGACATGGTCCACTGACTAGCTAACATATCGTTGATAACCTGCATGAAAGTTGCCTCTGGTTCCATGGGGGCCTTGCCATTGCCCTCTAGTCGCTCATATCTGTCTCCTAGCATCCTCTCTGCCTCGCGCTCAACCTCACGCTCTGCCCTTCTCTCTGCTTCTCTGTGTGCCTCTTCATCTTCCTCTGAGCTAGGAGGAAAAGGAGGAAAGTCAGGCCTAGGCCTTCTTTCCCTACGCCTGTTGTAAGTGACATATTTGTCACCTACGTGTTCACGGCCCTCTGGGTCTTCTGTTGCACTCATCGTCTTTAGTCACAGGCTGGCAGGACTAAAGCTCTGATACCACTGTAATGTTCCTGACTTGGCTAGTCTAGGAAACGTTGCTAATGTGTGTGTAGGATTAATTGTTTACAGCATATAAATGATCGTAAAAATAACAAATGCGACAAAGGACTGCAAAGTTTATATTATGATATCTCTGCGGAGTACAAAGGCCAAATGCGGTTGAATAAAATGAATCACTTGGCTAGATCAAAAGACAAAAGGATCTTAGCCAAAATACAATAAGCAAACTAAATGATGACCGATAATAGATGAGCACTGCGGGATCAATGGATGAGTTGGAACTATGGCAGCATGTACGATACCTGTTGGAAGTCTAGAAAGTTCGCCCTAGCGGCTATACCTCTCAGAATGGCTTGGAAACTGTCCCAAATGGTGCACCCTGCTACTCTAGCTCTCAGGCCTGGTAACTAACCGACCCCTCTGTTGGTGGGTCTGGACCCCGGATGGATCCTCCTCGGGGAATGCGCCCCTCTCTCACTGGCAAAATGCGTCCTAGTGATTCCACCGTCGGAATCGGTTGAGATGTATCTCAAAATGATCGCCTTGGTCTACTGGGAAATGGGTCGGAAGGGTTTCCCTGAATCTGATTTGATGCTCGCTCGGGAACCCCGAATGTGTCCGCCAAAAGTGTCGCACTTCCAAGTCTAAAAAATGCGCCCTAGATTATTCCTCTGTCGGAATCTGACGAGGAACCAAGCAAACGATGCGCCTTGCCTTCCTCTCAACTGGGTCAGAGGGGAATCTCTGAACTCTCCCTGGATGGGACAAGTTGATCCACTGAACCTCCTCAGGAGCTACGCCCTCACCCTGGATAAGTGCGCCCTTGCTATTGGACCCTGCGTAACTACTGCTAAAGAATGATGGAAGACCTGTGTGATCTTCCCGGTGACTAGGGTGTGTCTCTCAACACCGAAATCAGCCAACTTGTGTCTTCCTCCTGGAATCCACTGAACTATCTCTCCTGAGATGCGTCTCTCTCCTCAGTGACAAGTCATAATCTACATAATGATGAATTAGGTCACTGACTCTTCTCTTATAGTTTTCCTGAACCCTAATTCACTGTTGAAACCCTAATTCACTGTTGACTTCTAATTTTAGCTCATTTGTTCTATTTTTGGCTCATAATGACTTAAAAGCGCTTTTAACTATTTTTATCTCAATGTCACTTTCCGAACATAACACCTTTGACTAGAGTGACGTCTAGTAACCCTATTTACCCCTTTTCTGGCCCTAGCTATAGTCTAACAGGGCGGTTTAGACCATTAATCCTCCTCTCTGGAGCTCCTATTTGGAAAGGGACATTACAAGGATCCCCCCTTCAAGATGTGGAATCTCATCATTAAATTCATTATATGTCTTTACACGAGTGAATATGTCCAGATGATCAAGCTAACTCTCTAGATAAATTTCTTGTTTGTCTCATCGTAAAGACAATACCCCTTGGTGGTATTTGAGTACCCCAAGAAGATGCACTTTCGACTCCTTGCATCAAGCTTGCTTCTTTGCTCCTTATGGGGGAATCAAGGCATAGCAAGTGGAACCAAAGACCCTGAGATGCCTCATCGAAGGAATGTGGCCATGCCACATTTCACAAGGAGTCTTGTTTTTAAGAGCATGAGATGGACACATGTTTTTGACATAAATTGCACATAGAACTGCTTCAGCCCAAAACATCAGTTTAAAATTCTTGAAAAACATCATGGAACAAACCATATTTAGAAGTGTCATGTTCATTCATTCAGCCACATTGTTCTGTTGGGGATTGTATGGAATTGTGGTTTGATGTTTGATCCCATGTTGGAAAAGGTAGATTTCATATTCATTAGATGTATATTATCTTCCATTATCAGTGCGAAGAGAGCCAATACAAGATTGAGCTTCATTTTGAATCCATACATGAAAATTTTTAAAAGTTTCAAAAGCTTGCGATTTATCTTTCAGCAAGTACACCCAACACATTCTGGTGTAATCATCAATAAAAGACATGATATATTTGTTTCCATTTACAGAAGGAACAGGCATAGGGCCGCATAAATCAAAATGAATCAGTTCAAGTTTTCTACATGCTTTAGAAGTGGAATCATGAAAGGGTTGTTTGTTTTGTTTTCCAAGGATGCAAGCATCACATTGTTTCAATTTCCTAGGAATAGTAGGCAAACCAAAAACACCATGTTTTCTCAACAAACAAAGACTGTCATAATTAATATGGCCAAATCTAGCAGAAACGCGCCCCGCCTCCAAACTTCTTCTTTCTTTGTCTTCTCTTACTGCCCCCATGTTGTCTATTAAATGAAGTGCTTTCAAAACCCATGCCAAGAGAATATAAGGGCGACAATTCAATATTGGGGTTCAAACTACGTAAAGAACTGGGCTGATTTTGCCATTATAAAAATTGAGTTATATTCCACATTTCTTAAAGAGATCAACGAGCACATTACCAAGAGGCTCATGTGCTTTCTTGGAGCAAAGGTGTCTAAAGGACTTAATGGCCTCGATGGCTTCCAATGGTCAGTGCAACAACCATATATTTCAATGTCTAGTCAATATAGTCTCCTCTCAGTGGAAGATACAAAGCCAATGCGTTTACCAAGTGGAAATTGGTCGGAACCCTAATTTGTGCTCAAATAAGAATTTTGTGAACAATAAAGTGCGACAAATGCTTTAATATTTCTTCAATGGAAAAGAGTTATGTAAGAGCATTAACCCAATCGAAGCAGTGGCCAATGGCGCAGTTGTGCAGGTCATCATTCTTAGTGGTGAAGGTAACAAGACTATGCGGGACTTACTATTACTAGACGCCAAACTGTTCTATTCCTGGAGGTGGTAGGTCACAAGCTGCGATGAGGTTGCAAGGGCACTCCACAAATTAGCAACGAATTAGGGTTTCAAATAGAAGAATGGTCGATAGTCTAGGGTTCGAAGTTGGATGTGGACGTGGAATAGTAGAGGGCGAACTTCACCATCAAGGGTCAAGTCGAGCAGTTGTGCAGTGGGTCGATAGTGCAGTGATAAGGTAAATGAAATCGGTGATCTCTTCAAATGATGAAGCAATGAGAACATAGAGTTTGGAATTTCTTCAAACGATGAGAAAGGATTTCGGTCGACAGTGGGAAAAGTTGAGGAATGACTTGAATCGTTGGTCTAGGTATTCGCACTAGTGCAGCCCGCGAATACCTGTATAGCCCGAGGAGTGTATTCGATGTCGAGGTTCAACAAAAAATACCCCGTGTAGGGTTCTGCGAGAGAGGTGCGTGTGAGGAATGCATGTGAGCCACTGGAGTGGAATCGTGACAGAGAATACCTCAAAAAAATTGACAGGCATAGGGATTAGGGCTTTGACCAGTGACCAAAAGATTTCGACCAGACTGAGGGATTATGGCAGAGAGAATCCCCGCAGAGTCAAACTGTGAAGGCAGAGATGTCAAAGGGTGTTTCCTACACAAGAGAAGAAACACTCATGGAGTTAGCGCTGGCTCTGATACCACTGTCAGGCCAGGGATGGCAGAAAAGATAACTCCACACTAATGTGTTTTGCATTAGTATGATAGGTGCATATATACATAAGTAAATGATTCTTGGTCTTCCCCAATGGATGACTGTTCCTATCACCTATGACTCTTCATATTTACATTACAGCTACAAGTAATGCAACCACAAAAGGATTACGTGTCCAACAAAACTGATCAGCCAGCAACTGTGAATCCTTACTGATCCATTTTCCATACCTCTTCACCTGCAATGAAAACGCCAACTTCACAGAGATTTGAAGAGGGAAAATTAAACAGTTAGGATTTTCTCTCTCTCCAAACCCACAATTACTTGTTCCAATGGAAAAATACAAAAAGGAAATTTAAAACACAGTAAAAAAGACATGGTCAATGATCAGATGTAAAGCAACTCTGAAAAAAAAACTTCTATGTTCTGTTATTTTCTCTACAGGTTTCCTCTCTCCAGAAGAGGTTCCCACTCCTTCAAACTCCTAAGACCGCTTCTATTTTAGAAAATGTCCAATGTGGGTCTCAAATTAATTCAAAATTCCGAATAAGAAAACTACTGCTAAATTCACAACATCAAACTGATTGACATGGCTGTTCGAAAAATACAAATCCAGTTACATCAACCCCGACATATAGTCCATAAAATTAAATCAATAATTACTCTTCATTTAAAAATTGAATAGCCCCAAGTGGCCCTAAAGTTTCTGCTCTGCATCAAGGGAACACAACAGGAATGACACTCAAAAGAAACAGACGGTATCAGAGGTTGTAGAGGAGGGAAATGCTCTCGATGGGGATGTATCAGGCTTGGAGCTACAGCCTACAGGACACTACTCATTTCAGGCCCTGCATGAATGTCTTCATTCTTGCAGCCCAAATGAAGCAATAACATCAGGCCTTGCTGGCCTAGGCAAAAGATTGTTGCAAGTTGAAAGAAGCCACAAAAGAATTCTCAGAGAGCTGTAAGAAGACATGGTGACAATGAATGGTAGATTGATCAGGATTAAGGAAGCAAACATCCATACAAGACAAGAGTTTACAAGAACATACATACTCTGGCAGTGGCAGAATGTAATTAGATCAGGCGATTTGAGATCCTATTGAAGATCAGATACCTAGCCCTGTGATCATTGAGGAAGGTAGCCGCCTCAGCTTGAAGCTACCAAAGAGTCAAGACCACGCTGGTAAAGCCTGCCATACAAAATATCTCTCTGACCAGATACTTGATGAATGTTCCTTCCACTGTCACAAAACTTAAGTCCATAGTTTTGTTTATTCAGAAATCTTTTTATCAATTTTCAAGCAAAATGTTATAGAGGCTGAAAAGGCCATAAGATATATCAGTGTAATGGCCTGCTTAGTAGGGCCTTACGAAATTGTTTTGTTGGTCACAAAGGACATCACTGGAGTTCCAGGCCAAATTAAATTTTGTAATCAATGTACAGTTAATACCTCGGAAAGAGGAACTGGAATCTTATTAAAATATTTTATTTTCCAAATAACAATAGAAAAAACTTAAGCTTGTATCCTCAATGAAATTTGGAGAGCAAAATCTAATCAAAATGTAAAAGCTTCTCCTAGGCTGAATGAAGTAGGCACCTTGTGAAAAGCTGTGCAACAGACACATTTCCACAAGAAAGTTGCTTATGAAGGGTGGAGGATCATGTATGCCCACTCTTTGAGTCCTGTCTGTGTTGATCTTGTGCGATATATGCTGCATTTCCAAAAAAAGAAACCTTAGGTTTGTAAGTATTCTTGTTTCAAAAGTTCATTTTCCATGGATAGTAGATACTACTAGAATTCGATCCAGTTCATTAATTATCCTCCACTTTGGCTTTGTCACGTTTTCAGTTCACCTTATATGTTTCATAAAACTTACAAAGCTAATAAATAATAAAGATCTTACATATGTAATTAGAATCCTTCCTTGAACATAATGTTGAATATCAGGTGGTTATCTTATATATGCAAAGAGAATATCAACCTTTAGATGCAACGATAAGATGACTACCATAACTTTACCCTTTTCTAGGATGTGTTATGTTATGCTTTCAAATCTTTCCTTTGCTCATCAACAACAAAAACACACCAAAATGCTTAAATAGTTTGAACCTGTGCATTTGATGTCAGTGTATTATCCTACGTACAAACAAGGACTCTCTAGAATTTACGACAGCAATGGTTGTAAGTTGTAACCCTAAAAGCTTTTTCATCTATTCACACCTTTATCGCATTAGCTTGAACAATTAAACAATGCTACAACTGTTTCACTGATGTTTCCAAGCTAAAAACACTTTTATGGATAACACGCTTCATTCTCATATTCAAAAGAGAATAATGTAGAGTGGCAACAGCACAAACCTACATTAGATGACACACTGTGCCTCCTACTATGGGCCTCCTAAAGTCTCCAAATTGTGCTCTTCCCCGTCATTCACATCCAATGTGCCCAAGATTTTCTTGTCCAACAATTCTATTCGCAATTTTATACCATCTTCTTTTGTTTCCTTTTAGCCTTCTCCTCAGGTCAATCTAGAGATATTTCCTTTAACCCTGGAATGTGGAGTAATCCCTCTCCTATCTATCATTTTTCCTTTGCTTTTGTTATGATTTTCCTCCACTTCCAATGCATACAAGAAGACCTCACGTACAGAATGTAGTTCCAACATTGCCATCTCATCTTGGATCTGAAAATACAGCCCATTAAGGTATTTGGTCAAAACCTGTTCTTTTGATTCATGCATGTTCATTGTAACATACACAATCCCCTATCCTACTGTTGAAATCACGGGGTACTCCAAACACATTCCAAACTGCTTTGATACCATATTGTAATGTACTCAATTACATAGTTAAACTGTAATCAGCATTATAAAATAGAATTTATCGGCAATTACACTTTAACAGCAGAAAATACATTGCTGATTACAAATTCGTCCATTACCCATGAGCACATTCAGCAATTTCAACACATATGTTGACTCGGGGTTTCAGACCCGGGGTTCGGCTTTACCAACAAATACCCCACTAGCATCGGCATATTCAATACTCAAGGACTGAATAAGGTCTCACCCAAGACGCCATGAGAATCACAGAGACAGAATGTTTGTGCATTGCATGAAGGAACAACATAGACGGGAAAACACGTAGCTAAGAGTTGCGCATTAGATACTATTCATTCATAACAGCATTCATATAAGTAACGCACAGGCTAACATATATAACAAGCATTCATTCATAACAGAGTACATGATCGGAAGTATCAACTCGGACCTCATGCCTTCATTCAGTAATCACAGATAAACATTCAGATACATGGAGGGTTGTAGCCTGTGCAGAGACTCATTAGGCTTGAACCAAAGAGCAGAGATTCAAGTCTCAATCTACTTTCTCTCTCATATTCCACTTACAACTCTACAATTACAATGAACAACCAACCATTGAACAAGAAGTGAACCCTTACATGTTCGCATGCATTCCTTATATTTCTACAGAAGCATGGCAATCATAAAAAACTTGCCAGCTCACTAACAACCTCAACAATGACCAATCGGTAGATTACAAAACTGGTTACAATCATTATGTTGATCTTCAAGGATTTGATATGCATGCAATCTTTACAAGTCCTTGTGCACAGTACAAAACTAGTGGCATGCACAATGCAAAATTAGTTGGCACATGTGTAGTAGAAAATTGTCGACGAGCATTGAATCTTGGCACTAGGCAGTACAAACCTTGTAGCATGTGCGCGATCTTGCCAAAACCTTGGTCCCAACAGGCCCCAACACTATTAGTTGACTTGTCCTCAAGCCAATGACTTTCATTACAGTGGGATAGAGGCGATGGATGGCACCTTCTTCATTAGCTCTATGATGAAGGTTTGGAACTCAGTGTCGATCTGATCAAAAATCGCTAGTAGTTCCTTCATGTGGCGGCAAAAATTTTCGACCTCTGTCGACGTGGTCGACCCAGCTGTAGGCTTGATCTGTGTGCCCAGCTCTATCACTACAGCTACCCTTGCGTGCACATCTACAAGCACATAGCAGTGTTGTAGGGCCTATTCTTGTGCTTCCAACACAATGGCTAACAACTTTTGTTGGTCGATGTGGGCAAATGTAATTTGTCGGTGAAGGTCGGATATCTCTGTCATGGCCTCCTTGCACGTTGCAGGTTGAAGGAGGACAATGCATGTTTCTTGTCATTGATCTACGCCTCACTTGCATGTATGCTGTCTCCGATTGTGTTGATTTCGAGGGCATTTTGTAGGTGAGTCCAGAGGTGGAAGTTATAGTCAACAAGCCTAGAGAATCCTTCCACACGCTCTCGTCCTTGGTGCAACATCTTTTCTGCAACAACAATCTTTCGCTACAACTCCCCCTACTCTGTGGGGTGCTCTTCAATTTTTCTTGAAGCTCTGCGTTTTATGCCTACAGGTGTTGGATAGCTTCCCTCACCTTGTTGAGTTTGTTTTGCACCGTGAGGTCAAAAGTTCCTTCAACCATACTGGGGACTTGCACATATACTTCATCCATTGCACTAATCAAGAATGTGTGCACAACCACCTCCACTTCATGGCATTCTCGGATTTCCTTGTGCGTAGCTATCTCCTACAAATGTCTTTGTTGGGTTTCCTAGTGCGCAGCCATCTCCTGAACGCTTTTTTGTTCAGCTTTGTATAGGACTGGCTTAATGCACGCTACTTGTCCCCCAACTCCTTCATTATCTCGACCATGAATACTTGCAGATCCTATGAAGGTACCTGCACCAAGTCCAGCTCCGCATAAGGCAATGATGGAGGCTCTGAACTCGTGGATGCCTCGAAGGCTATCAAGGCTAACGAGTTTAGTCATAGAACCCTCTTTTGTGTACTAATGTGTGGTGATATAGTGGCAGTGATGCTGCCTACGACCATCTTTTCTTGGGACTTGGGGTCGACCGACGGTCTAGCAATGTTGAGTGCACAACAGAGCTCACCCAATTGTTGTAAGGACTCCCGGTGCAGCAATTGTTGCACTTCCAAATTGGATTGGAGCAACTTGACGATGATCTAAACTGGTGCTAGGGAAGGCCCTGGCTCCTACCTTGGAGCGTTGGTGTCTATTTCATGTTCCTCCATCTAGCTAGTCAATATCCTGCACTTGGAAAACTTCATGGGCATCTAAGAGGGGACGTCCTCTTCGATGGGCATAGCACCAATAGACTGCAACGGAGTAGACGCACGTTCTGTTGAGCTAGACACGAAGGTTGGGCTTGGCACAATCTGTGCTTGTTTTCCTTTCCTGGGCATAGTTCTCCCCATGGTTGGTTGCACCCATTTCCACTGACCCTTTAGTTCTTTACCTACCCCTTGGTCTTCCTCTACGTGTTTTCATTCATGCTTCTTCTTGCTTTGTGTTTCCAAGAGCTCTACTTCATCATCTGGCGTGGGAGGCATCAACTCCAGCCACTACGCAATGGCATTTTGAATGCCCTCCTCAATAATGCAAAAAGGAAGGACTTCTGCAAGCATCTGTTGATCTACAAGCAAGATGATGAAAACATTATGATAGTCAGCTTCAAAAAGAAGATAATCCTCATACATGTCAATGAGGTTGCGCGATATGTGGAAGACTTCCACAATCGCCTAGATCATTTCAATGTACTAGAACTGGAAAGCCATGTTGTTCTCACGCTAGATGTCCTTGTCCAAGTTGTATTGCAGGTCGTTGAATTTCAGAGCAGGGAAGGATGGAGTCACTTGTGTGTCGGTGGTGGCTTCCAGACTATCATTCCAAGCAAGAGTAACACCCAACTATAGTGAAACTCCTTTCCACGGTCTTGTGTGTCCACGCAGTCCTGAATGAATCCGTTCATCAAGTATCTCAA
This sequence comes from Picea abies, assembly GCA_900067695.1. Lineage (NCBI taxonomy): Eukaryota > Viridiplantae > Streptophyta > Pinopsida > Pinales > Pinaceae > Picea > Picea abies. The sequence goes on along the minus strand of CBVK0100465949.1, from coordinate 9,716 downwards.
CCAGCACATCTTGATGTCGTGAACACGACACTCTATTGATAGGATTACCCCCAATGGGCACTCATCCTTCCAGCACTTGCGCATCAGCTTACAGGAAAGTACATGTGTGACAAACCGGACTTGCATATTGATGATTGCCGAAATGATCAGTGAAAAACTTGAAGGGAGTGTCGAGTAAGTAGTGTCTGAATTTCTGCAAAGCAAAGACCATTGCCAATCCTTCAGACAACTTTTTGTTGGCAAAGTAGACCAGATGATCAATCTTATCCTCTCTTGGCTACGCAAGCACTACGCCAAGTGCAATGGACGATGCATCCACATGTACGTGGAAGATCTTGGTCCAATCTGAAAATATAAGGATCGGCGCAATCACTAATCTTTCCTTCAATGTGTCCAACGCCTACTGGCGTTCCTGCATTTAAACATACTTGGTATCCTTGCGTAGTAGTTTCTCCAATGGTGCAACAACCTTCGCATAGTTGCGTATGAACCATCTATAATACCTTGTATATCCCAAGGTTGCACGCAGCTCTCTTATGAAAGTTGGGGCTAACATGTCCACAATCGTTGCAATCTTTGCTTGATCGACTAACAAGCCTTTCTTATAGACAATATGTCCCAATAGAGTCCCAAATGGTGTACAAAAGATGCAAATTTTCACATTTAAAGAAATTTGTAACTACTTGCATATGTCCAGCATCAACCATAATACCTACATATGCTCTTTGATCAAACTGAACACTGTCCTCTCATCTAAGTATACTTCCAGAAACTTGTGCATGAAGTCCTTAAAAGTTGCAACAACAACCCTTGAAAACACTGCAAGTGCATTCTTCAAACCAGATAGCATCACGATGTATGCAAACGAGCCCCACTATGTTGCAAAGGTTGTTTTGGGTCTATCTTACTCTGCGATGTGCACCTGGTGGTAACCTGAAAATCCGTCCATGAATGAATAAGCTTTGCGCCCACCCACGTTCTCCAACACTTCATCTGTAAATGGCATAGGAAATGGATCGTACACACAAGCTGCATTTAGACTCCTCAAATCTACACAAATCCTTAAATCACATGTCTTCTCTGGTTGCACTACCATTAGGTTGATCCATTCGGATTCTTCCACCAGGACAATAATACCTGAAAATGTAAGTTTTTACAGTTAGACATAAAACATTGTGTATCAGGTTTTGATAAACACAATAATACATGCGTCGAGCATGCAGTCAAAGTCCTTGCACATCTTTTCATTGTACTTTGGGTTCAGCCGATATGGTCTCTTCTTTTACCGTTTTGGCATCCGGTTTCAGTTGAATTTTCATCTCTCCTAGGGATCCTACAATACCCTTCATCTTAGAAAAACTTCTTGGAAACAGGTCATTGTATTCCTTCAACAAGTCTACGACTTGCGTCACTATTTCCTGATCCCAGTAATCGCCAATTATCGCCATCTTCAATGCCTCTTCTATGTCGATGTTATGTTTTTTCATTTTTAACGGTCATGTATAGTCTGGCGCAGTGTTACTGGAAGACTTCCCTTGAACTGCATGCTCGCCCTCGATTTTAATGATGAGTAAATTTCAAGTGTCCTCTTCATGTGCATCATTACTATCTACCTTCCAACAATACACTAGTTGATTTAGCTTCACCATGGGCTTGTGATAGGCGCAGACTACCTTCTACATGAAGTCTTTGGGTTGTTGATTGAATATGAAATTCTTGATCTTCAACGACACATCTATCTACGCGGGGACCTCCAACATAAACTTAAACATTGCACAGAACGGGTTGCTCACTTTTTCCCAGTCCCTGGTTTGCCTTCTAGTCTCCTCCTAGATGTACCAACTTTTGGGGACCATATCCATTGTGTGGACAAATCTATGGACCCATTGTGCTTGAGGAATCTACTTAGTGGTCTCGCACTACTCACAAAACCAAATATGTTCCTGGGGATCCTCTGTCCCCTTGTATATGCTTACTAATTCAAAGTCGATTGGGGGTTGGAACTTTACTTTGATGCACTCTACCACCTGCACCCAGTCCAGTAAGTTTGCGCAGTGCATCGCCCACCAGTGTGCAAGTGTTCCCCTCACTAATGCATCCATGGCTCGAATCCTCTAGGTCTCAAGCACATCGTCTTCCATTTGCGCTATAAATGCATCTACCAGGCCTATCCCATCAAACCTTGGTATGTCGCGCAGCTCCGTTCCAACCCGACTCACTGCTTTGGTGATTCGCGAACATCTCCTAGTCGACACTTCATATAGCTTATTCTGCCACCATGTCATTGCATCCTCTAAATGTGTGTCATATGAGCAGACACTCCTCTAGCTAAGCTCACCATCGACTGTCGGGTTTACATAATCCTCCTTGCTCCTGGTAATGTTGTATGTATTCTCAATGATCAAGCTTTGCACATCTTCATTTATTGGTTCATTGTATATGTCACCCTCGACCAAATCCAACGAAGCAATGACACACAAAGTGTATGTTTCAAAGGAATCTGTAGAGTGTCTGTTTCAAAGGACATCTGCCTTTGCTTCAAATTTAGTACAACATTGTTATCGAATGTCCGGTTAATTCCAAGCAGAGTTGGATAGGTGTCTAAATCATCCATAATCTTGATTACTTCAAAAATTGTTTTTGTCTTTACCCCATCAATATTAACTTCGACCTTCTCCAGTCCCCCAATGGGATAGATCCTATATTGATTTGCAAGCATGAATTGAATGGGAGACCACACCATCATTGGTTTGCCCATCAACTCCCATGATTTCTTTGGCAAAATGTTCACATCAAATCCTGGGTCCAACATGATCCCTTCAATCTCATATTTTCCTAATTTAGTTGTCATTTTGAACTCTCTGCTCATGCACTTCCTCCTACTGACATGGCGCACGTCCCGTTCTGGTAGCGAGGCAGAGATAGCAGTCTCATTCTCACCTTCCTCAATCTAGCTCGTTGACAAGTGTGTTAACTTCTTGGCAGTCATAGGATCACTCGATACACTCAGACAACAACACAAGAATTCACTTACTTGATTCTCCGAGTTAGTCTTCGGGTAAGCATTGCCCCGTGATTCATTGCACATTACAACTCTTCGCACACAAGTATCTCATCCATGCATTGCAACTCTTCACGCACATTTTCATCATCCATTGCCTTTTGTGCATCGCACAAGAATTACTTTTGCTGCACAACATCAAACTTAGGAAGTGCCTATGTTGCTTTCTCGATTTTTCCCTCTAACTATTATCCTGAGCACTCCCCTTTTTGTAGGTTGGTTCCTGTGCGGATACCTCTTCAAGTTACTACATGTACATCAGCTTCTTTCAGCTTTTGTTCTTCATAAGGATCAGCAGTCACCATGATGCAGCACCCCTTTTCTTCTTCCCATTTTGCCAACAACTCTTGGCAATCCTCCATGACATGATCTGCACTGTGCACGCGGGGCTTGGTACAAAACCGCACCAAGTGACATGTCTCGCCACATTTGAAACAGGTGGATTGTCTGCCTCCTCCCCCACTGTATATTCTGCATCTTCCTCTTCCATATCCTCCTCTCTAGCCTCCCTGGAAGCCTCCACAGTCTCCACCCTTATTCTCCTCTTGGACCCAATAAGCATCTCCAATATGCTCCTTCATCAACTGCAACGACCGACAGTTGTTCACATTGTACCCCATAGGTTTGCAGAACTCGTAGAATGGGGTATGTGTAGTCTTTTGATACTTCTGTAGAGTTGGGAAACAAGGAGGTACATGCCCCCATTTTCTATAGATCTTGCACCATTCTGTCTGCAACCTAGTAGGAAATAGGTTTGGCGCGCCCATTGTCATATAATTTCTCAATCTAGGACACTCATTCTGATGGTGACCTTCTGCACAGCACAAGGTACAACAAACATTCTCACGCCCCACTTTCCCTTTTGCCATGTCTTGCAACTGCATGGTGAGGTTCGCAAGTTGGGATTGCACCTACGCTAGTCCTGCGGATGTCTCACCACCTCCCGACATAGACTCCAAGCGCATTACAATCTCTACAATTTTCTATTGAGTCATCACTTTTTGTCGTGTGAGCGAGACCCGAATGTGAGGGAGGAGTCCAGCAATAAACCACTCTCTATGCTAGACATCCTGAATCTGAAAGGTCAATCTGTCCAATAAGAACTTGAACCACTAGTCATAGTCCCACACGGTTTCTCCAACTTGTTGCTTGATCTCCTTGATCTCGATTATACACTCTGATTCTGACTTAGGTTTCTAGAATTCTCTAAGAGGATCTCTCTTTACCTCTATGAGGGACCTTGCCTATCCCGCAGGCGCAGTAACTTTATACTTCATGTACCACGTCAAAGCTCTATCTCTGAATGTAGTCTCCAACTGCGCAATCTTAGATGCCTGATCTGTGACTCACTTCACAAACCAAATTGCTCCACAAGGGAACCAATGTTGTTCTGTAGCATCTCTCCCTATCCCATGAAAAGCGGTAAGCTTGAGGGTCAAATCCTAATTGGCCACATTTGAACTCGAACTTGATCTTCCTAACTGATTGCTACTAGCTACTACTGTCACTGACAATCTCTCTAGAGAAGTGTCGTTGACTTCCATTTCTACTCCACTTGTTTCTTCTACTTCTCTTGCTTCTGAACTTTCTTCTTCTACCTCACTTGCCTCTAAACTTTCTTCTTTAGTTCTTTCTTCTTGATTAAAGATGCTTAAGGGGGGTGGTTCAAAGAGGGGGTTCATCCATACTATCTCATCTTCTTTGGTGATGGATCCAAAAGAGCTTCCTATCTTGAGTTGGACAAGCCTCCTTCCAACATCCAAGATCTCTTCACTTTCTTGAAGTGTGCCTTCATCACAATCTTTTGTTCCACTGTCGCTACTACTTTGTACCTCATCTTCCTCAAATTCAACTTTATCTCTCATTAGCCAAGGGGATCTAACCTCGTTCTCTACAGCTCTACTACTACTTCCTCTAGTATCCTCTCTTGATACCTCTTTCTCTACGCCACGTCTCTTCGACGACCTCTCTTATGTGCTTCTCTCTGGCACAGATCTTTCTCTCATGCACCCTTATGGTGCGGCTTCTCTTCTCTTCATCTTAGATCTTACTAATTGTTCGTCACCCCTTGCTCTCCATTCTTTGCATTTCTTCTCAACTCCCTTCCTCAGCTCGGCTCTTCTTACTAGCACTCAACTCTTCTTCTTCTCTACTCTTCTAGATCCATTCTCTCTTCACCTTATCTCATCTTATCAGGCTCCATGCGCATCAACCCCTTCTCCACAAATAACATTTTGATCCAAAGTGGGATCTCTTCTAACAATCTTCTTTTAGGGCCGGCTGCAAACTTTCTTTCTACGCTACTAAAAGATTCGTTGCATTCAACCGCAAAATCAACGATGTATCCTTCTTTAACTTGTTCGAACCAGAACTCAATGGCTCTGGCCCACTTATTGTCCAAAGATTTCAAACAAGCTACCGCTTCTTGGTCCCAAACAAACGGTTCTTGGGCTTGCCACACAGAGTTAATCTCTACCTATCTCTTTACCCATTCATGCAATAAACAAGGAAACTCAACAAAGAAAATTTCATGCAAATTTGAATATATGTACCTTTGTTTCCATCGTTCTAGGTTGATTTCCAGGTTTCCAGTCTCTCGTCGCGCGAACTCGTCCTCTTTATCAGAGATCCATTCTTCTATCTCTTTCCATGAAGGTTTCCACATCATGTCCTTACTCCACCATGTAGCACAAAATCATCAGGTCCTCGAAACGGAACCAATTGTTGGTTGGGGATTTTAGATCCAGGGTTCGAAAGGCTTTACCAACAAATACCCCAATAGCATCGACACATTCAATATTCAAGGACTGAATAAGGTCTCACCCGAGATGCCATGAGAATCATAGAGACTGAATGTCTGTGCATTGCATGAAGGAACAATATAGACAGGAAAACACTTAGCTAAGAGTTGCGCATTAGATATTATTCATCCATACCAGCATTCATATAAGTAACGCATGGGCTAACATGTATAACAAGCATCCATTCATAATAGAGTACATGATCAAAAGTATCAACTTGAGCCGCGTGCCTTCATTCATTAATCATAGATAAACATTCAGATACATGGAGGGTTGTAGCATGCACAGAGACTCATTAGGCATGAACCAAAGACCAAAGATTCAGGGCTCGACCTACTTTCTCTCTCATATTCCACTGACAACTCTACAATTACAACGAACAACCAACCATTGAACATTCGCATGCATTCCTTATATCTCTACAAAAGCATGGCAATCAAAACAAACCCACCAACTCACTAACAACCTCGACCACAACCAATCGGTCAGTTACAAAAACGGATACAATCATTACGCTAATCTTCTAGGATTTGATATTCATGCAATTTTTACAAGTCCTTGCCCGCAATACAAAACTGGTAGTGTGCGCAGTGCAAAATTGGTTGGCGTGGGCGTAGTAGAAAATAGTCGACAGGCACTAAATCTTGGCATTGCATGATACAAAACTTGTGGCACACGCACTGTGCAAAACTTGTGGCGCGCATGCCGTCTTGCCAAAGCCTTGGTGCCAACAACATACACCATATTTTTTGCTCATATAGGAAATATTAACAATTGATTCATGGAAAACACAAAAGGCTACATATCCAACACTTTTCCATAGAAATTAATTACAGCCTTACATGGTTTTGGTACCTTTCGTAATATCCACAATGTCTATTACAACCATATGGCATAGTTGAAGATCAAATTACATAACAAAGCCATAATTATACCTTCTTCATTACAAATCATGGCTATAACAGCCTCAGAATCTGCATATAAATATTTGCCAGCCAGCCAGCCCAAAGTGCACTCTTGAGTCCAATGCTAATTCCAGACTTGTATTTTCGTCAATTAAACACAGTCTTTTAACACAGTAGAGCCACAAATCTTAATCTTCAACAACTAAACAACAACAACGAAATTACGTATCTGATTTACTGGATGCACTTGGGAAAATAGCTTTAGAGAAGCGTTTTCCTCCCAGCCATAGGCACCAACTCGTGTAGGTATCGTCTCTATGCCAGGAAATCAAACAACGAGGGCGAAATTACTGGATATGCCTCTGGCTTTCCTCACTCGACCCTGTTATCGCACAGTTTGTAGCTAGGAGAAAAGGCTATAAGGTAGAGGGCCAAACTGGCGTAACAGGAACCTATCCCACCCAATGTCACCACGATGGGATGGTTCTTTCTCTTTATGGAGGTGAGGCCCAGGGGAGACGTCCCCGATGACCTGGGGTTTTGAAGAGGCTAAAAAGATAATTAGACAATGACAAGTTTCCCCCTTCACAGATCACCACCAAAGCAGATAGTCTGGCCTATAGCCAATAAAGACAACCAAGTAGGATCCCTGCCCGAGAACAAAGCAACAATAAACTTGATATATGCAGGCTTTGGTTAGTACTTCATATATATTAAAGACTATCTGATATTCAATATGAGCAATTTAAAAGTAAATGTTGACGAAGTCAATGTTTACAAAATAGTAATAGCAGTAATGTCACTTCACCGATAAATACTAGAATGATACAGCATTCAATATAACAAATCACTTCTTCACTCAATTAATGCCTTCAACAACCATTCAATTGCTCAAAAGACAAAACGTTGTTGCATCAATGATATAATAACAGGGAGTGACGTCAGCATTCAGGGTTAGTAGGGTTAGGTAGAGCTAAGGTTAGTGCAGTTAGGGTTTCAATTCAAAGGTATTAAAAGTGTTTAGATCAGATTCTACTTCAACGTTTGAGGTCTTAGATCAGTGCCTTCAGGGTTAAATGGAGTCAGTAATGAAGGACGCAGGAGTTGAAGGAGGATGGCTAAGGACTGGAGGGAAGAGCTCTGAAGTGTTGCTATGGCAGGGCCTCAGAGACAAAACCCTAGGGGAGAGAGGCTCACTCCAGTGTTGCTATGGCAAGGCCTCGTGCTCTCTCCTCCTTCCTTAGATGGCAAAACAGGCTAGCATGAAAGATAAAGTCAAGACAGGAGAGTCAAATGAGGGAGAGTGTTGCTACAGCAAGGCTCTATCATCAAACCCTAGAAGAAAACGGCCCTAAGTGTAGATAACCTAGGCCTGGGACATCTCCTCCTTCTTGAGCTCTATAAAGTACGACCAGCATATGAAGAGGGGAAAAATGAGTGTAGCTAAGGCTAGGCTCAATCCTCTTCAGCATGAAAGAGTAGAGTATTGCTATGGCAAGGCTCTATCTCACTTCAGCAAACAAAATGGCTAGAAATCTTGACAGGGGCATGAGACAAGGACCAATTATGTGTGCTTGTCACCTAGGGTTTATGCAACAAATTTATAATAATAAATGCAAGTAATAACAATACAACCATTCAATTAAGAAGTTTTGCAGAATTTCACTTACATTTCACCAAGAAACATCATAGCAAACCCTAGTTGTAACACCTTCCATCAAGAGAAATGCCAAAAAATGCCAAGAGAATCTTCCTTCAACAAGTGAGCCTCACTAAATCAGCCAAAACCCTAAAGTAGGGCGCAAATTTCAGACCTCACCAAGTGATGAGTGAAAGATGATGATAAAATGAGAGTCAAAACCCTCAATATATAGTGTATCAATGACCTAATTTTACTTTTTAGGTCATATAAAGGTCGACAAGGCCATAATACCAAAATAATATTGTTTTTACATTATATTGTCAAATTAAAACCCTAGTTGAGCTACAAAGAGAGTAAAATCCCCTTCAAGGGAGGCGCTAGCCCTTTTTAGGGCAAATAAGACATCCAGGAGCAAAACGTTAGCCCCCCAGGGGCCTCTCCAACATGCCACATGTGCCACTGCTGCCCAATCTGCCTCCAAAAGTGTCCATGAAGCTGGATGACGTCATGGTGAAGATGGGGACGTCCTAAGCCTTCCAAGGCTAGCGTTCCACTGAAAAGGGATCATTCCCCTCAGGTCCAGTCTTGTCGGAGTGTCTCTGGTGGAACATCCTCCTCCTCTCACGTGCAAAACCCCCGATCAAGCTCTGTCCTGTCTCTGCCCCCTAATGGGGTCTCAGCATCCATCTGGTGGGCTCTTCAGCCCCATGGAGGTTTGAACTGGTCATCTCCCCATGTGTATCGGTCCAAATGGTACCTATTCGTCGGGCATGGTCTTGCACATCAAAAGCTACGCCCTCCATGGGCTCATCAGTCACAAGGATCATAGCAATGTCAATCACATCTCATCATCAATATTGTTAAACATATGCACAAAATCCCTAATACATCAATCAATAGCTCAAAGACATTACAAAAACCTGCAATACAAGGCTGGAGAAAAGGCCAAGGCGTCCTATTAGGCTAGTGTCCATAAGAAAAGGAAAGTTTCCAGAAAGATCTTATCCAAGCCATGTAAGTGAGGTGATGTGGCTAGGGGATGTCCAAACATGTGGTTGCAGTGAGGGTCAAGTATGCATAAGTGTTACATGTGGGTGTCTTTGTAGAAGGCGAGTTGTACCTATCATGCATGCATTTTTTCCAAGCCCATTCTTGCCTTTATTCTTTGTATTCTTGTTTTATTCTTTTATTTGCCTTTTTTTTGTTCAAGAACTAACCAGGGGACACTGCCTTAGCATGGTGACCAGAGCTGACAGCATTACCCACAAGCACTTTCACAGACATGAAAAGGTTGGCTCGTGATGAGA